>APFE030409462.1:0-23906 GCA_000404065.3 Pinus taeda | reverse complement strand
GCCATTGCGCAGTCTCCATGGGATAATGGTTAGCATGCTTTGACCGAGGGTCCTCTTTTTTCTGTGCTGGCTACAAACTACCACTGTCCAGATGTCTTTCCTAATAGCTCATTGTTCACAATATTTCAGAGTCTGACATAATTTGAAACAGTCATAGAAACTCTGATAATTTTCAAGGATCCAATTCAGATTAGTATAGCAATTGTTTACTTGAAGAACTGAATTCCTCAAGGATTCTCAACAACATGACTCCAAAAGAAGCATTTACAGGAAAGAATCCAAGTGTGGATCATCTTCGAATATTTTGGTGTCCTATGTATATTCATATACCCAAGGAAAAGAGAAAGAAGGTGGATCCTACCAATCTAAATGGCATTTTTTTTGGGTTTCATCAAAGTTGTATAGAATCTATATTAGGAATATTTTTGAATTGAAGTAAGTAGGGATGTCATCTTTGATCAGAGTATAGCTTACAAGAAATCAAATTATGTTTCGGTTGACTCTGATGAAGAATATTTGAGGATATCTCAAGGGAAAATTATGGTCAAGATAAGACATCTACTCAAGAAAATGTTGATGGTCCTTGTGAGCCTATACGACAAGTAGTGATTCCAAAAAATTGGAAGAGGCCTACTTGGCTGAAGATTGCTCTTCAAGAAGCATAAGGACATGTAACATCAGGGACCTTCAGAGAAAGTAAAAGTCTAAAAAGGTATTCAGAGTATGATGCATACATGACAAATCTTATTGAAGTGGAACCTTCCTCCTATAAAGATGTTGTTAGACATAAAGAGTGTAGGAATGCAATGTGGGATGAATACCAGTCAATCATGAAGAACGATATTTGGTAAATTGTCCCAAGGATAAGTGACAAATTTATAGTCCCTTCAAAATCGATTTATAAGATAAAGCACGTTACATATGGGAGAATTGATAAATACAAAGCAAGGTTTGTAGCAAGAGGTTTCTCACTGAAAGAAGGGATTGATTACAAAGAAATATTTTCTCCTACAACTAGATATAGAACAATAATATCACTTATTTCATTGGTTGTTTCTATGGGATGGAACATTTGTCAAATCGAAGTTAAGACAACATTTCTGAATGGGACTATTGATGAGGAGGTTTACATAGAGAAACCTTAAGGATTTGAAATAAATCAGAGGTAGACTCATGTTTACAAGTTGAAGAAAGATCTATAAGGCTTAAAGCAAGCACTTATATCTTGGTATGCAAGAATGGATGCATACCTATTGAGAGTTGGTTTTACCAAGAGTTTTGTAGATCCTAACCTATACATTAGGGTGGTCTAAGGTGAACTAGTTATCATACTCTTATATGTGAATGATCTACTAGTTACATGCGTAAAGCATAAAATTCAAGAATACAAGAAACAATTAGCATCCAAGTTTGATATGAAGGATATTGCGATTATGCATTATTACTTGGGATTAGAAGTTTTGTAGAAGCCAGGTTAGAAATATGTTGGTCAAGGCAAATATGTTATCAATATTCTTCAGAAGTTTGGCATGATGGACATCAAGCCTATGATGACTCCTATTATTACAACTTAAAGAAGTTGAACTATTTAGAATCTAGTTCGGTGAATCCTACTTGCTACATACAATTGACTGATTCCTTGATGTATCCAGTGAATACAAGACCAGACATTTTGAATAAACTTGTTTGTTATACTTGGCCTAAATATTTCTAATCTTTTTTGTATCTTTGATTCAATACATTTAAGCTTTAACGTTGCACTTGTAGTTGGATTTGAGGCCCCTCTGCATAATGGTCTGATATGGACGTCAATTTTTCCCAAATTTTGTCTCAACTTGGCTACTCACATATAAAATCTTACATACAAAACTATATCTAGTTAAATGGTTTCAACATGGCTAAGTCCCATGTCTCCCAACTCTAGACATTTGTCTACCTCAGTTTTGTCACCACAACAATGTCCCCTTTGATTAGATTTATTTTGCAACGCATAGATGAAATTATGGTGGCATGAAAAGAGAATGTGCATTCCATAATCTCTACATTTACACCGATCTCACTACCAACCAAATGGAATAAGGAGTATAGAAGCCCAACAATTAGTAACATTCTTGGAAAATCCAAGAGAATAAATATTGGAACATCTATCTCTAGGAAAGAAGTGATAGGATTATCAAGATCCCTCTCTACACCTAATCTTTCCTCCATACCAATAAACATGTTTGGTGTAGAAAGGGTGTAATCATCAAGGAAGTGCAATAAAGTGCAAAAAATGTAGACATCATATCCTTGATGTAATATCAACAAAGACACCACCAAGGTTATTTCACAAATAAGAAAAGGGAAATTGCTAGTTTTGAATCAACTAGAAAATCCCTTTCTATCTATAAATATTATATATAATCTTATGATACAATAATCAAACTTATTTTGCCATGAATCTCAAGGGAAAAGAGTCCAATATTAGTCCTAAGAAGCTTTTAGAAAGGGGGATACCTCTTAATAATTCTCAACTCGCTATGTTTGACCAGAACATGATAGCTAAAATGAAATTCCTGTCCTATAAAAGAAACAAGAGGACGATGTCTCAATGGAGCAAAAACAATTCATTTACTGCAATTGCCAACTATCTTGTCTACACCAAAATGTTATTGATTTTACTGGAGATATATTAAAAATGAAAGTACATATGTCTATTATTCATGAAGGAATGAAAAAAAGTAAATTAGGGTCATCTAGTGAAGATGAAATTGATATCATGTTCACTACCTATATTTTTCACATTATCCAAATAGAAGTAGTTATTGATGAGATAAAATACCATGTGATACCTCCTCCTCCTCTCGTCTTGTATAGAGATGATGAGAATGACCCTAGAAAGATTTGGACGAAAAAATCATATTCCATAGACTTAGTCCTTAAGGTTGTAAACATTGAAGAAGGTATAGAAAATGAAGTGGACTAATTTTAATTCATAAACAAACAAGCTCAAGTAGCAAAAGCACCAAAGGTGTCTCTACATTTTTTTTTATTTTTTTCTGAATATGGCTACTTCTATACTAATACAAAATAAATTTACACCGAGGCCATGGCCTCATAAAGCTAGCCCAAAGATGCGACGTGATTACAAGCATAGTAGATCAGTATGAAAAAACCTAGCTGAGTATTGCCCTCAAGAACTGTAGAAAACCTGATCATGACTAAAGCAAAAATCCAGAAAACCCCATAGTTGTACATGGAACTGAGAATTAAAGTGGGGCTATGTGACAACCAAAATAGTGAAACTAGACCAAGTAGTTGTGACCATCTATGCGACGACCCAATACTGAATACAGGAGTAGCTGTGACTGCAACCGAAACTGAAAACTGAAGGCTAGCAGAATGCCCCTTTCGCATGCGAAACTGGCAATTTGAGCTAGTGCACTTATCATGATATCTAGGAAGGTGATAAGTGAATCTTCTCGAGCTTTTTGAATTCCAAAAAAAACAAAAAGAACCAACTTGTTTAAACATTAGGAGAGGGATCAGGCGGATCCTCGATGATGCGGAATCCATACTTGTAATCATCGTCATCATCAAAGGAGCCTGCCTGATTCTTCATGCTTTGAGAAGCTTTGCTTTTTCCAGAGCCTGAAGCCTTGCTCTATTCGAAGTTTGTCTGGATGGAGCCTGGTTTGTCTTCCGCCGGCCTGTCCGTAGTCGCCCTAAGGGAACCAACCTCTTGACCTGAATTGAACTTTCTAAGCTCTATGGTGACCGTGGCCATAAAGGAGAAAGTGCCATGACTACAGGGGAATTGTAACCGAGCGGAGTTAGTTGAGGATTGGAAGGAGCTCGGTGCTATATTGTGCAATCCTCTGCCCCTACCCCGTCCACTCCGAGTAGTCGGGTACCTATCTATGTGGCAGTCCGAGCAAAAAGTAGAGGAGTCCAACGTGGAAGAGAAGGCCTAGCGTCCAATTTTCCCTCGGGAGCTGCCTCTTCTACAGCTCATCCTCTGTCGAAGTTTTGGCATAACTGGAGGAGCAGGGTGATCCGGGCTACTTGATAAACTATGGAATTATATATGGATGAAAATAAACTTGGCTTTAGCGCTCAAAAGGCCGAAATGGAGAGCAATAAACGAGTGGCTAGCGAAAAAGCAGGGGAGACAGAGGGTGGCTTGAAGGCATAGCCAGAAGTTCATCCAACGAACCAGAGCCCAGTGTATTCCTGAGAATGTTCGAGAGCAAACCGCTGCATCTACAAAGGAGGGACCAAAGTGAAAGGGAGACACGCGATTGTGGCAAGTTGATACCGCCATGATCAAGAAATTAACTGGCAAAAGGGGAGGTACTGGCAGCATTAAAGCATCATTAATCTTGAGCACGGGGGAAGTTATGGCCGGAGCTATGAGAGGCTGAGTGGTAGTGTAGATAAACCATGTGCCCATCCAAACAGCAATCCACGTATCTGTGCTACCATCAGACACCCGGATCTGGGAAAAGGTGTCTCTACATTCCAACATAAGTGGATGGAAATAAAAGAAAAAATTGCATGTATCAGGGTCATAAAAAGGGAACAAAACATTATGTCAATGTGATCATACAAAAAGATATATGGGATACAAGTTCATTGATCCTTTCACTTGGTTAGCCTCTAATAAAAGACAAAGGCCACCTAGAGAGTATGATCATACTATAGAAAATCCCACCATTTCAATTCTTAGTGACTTAGGCCCTATCTATGACTTGAAATGTAAATCCCCTATAGAAATCATGAAGGCATTATACACATGGGAAGGATGGATAACAACCCAAAGAACCCTATACAATAAAAATTATTCTTTAGTAAATTAGGTACAAGACTATCTTGGGAATTCATATGTTACTTAGCACATTGGTGGACACAAATACACATTTTCTCCCTTTTATTTTGTGGTGCATGGTGTTTTTTCCTAAGGTTTCATAGTGTAAGGAACTATGGTTATATTCTAATCTAATGAATTGGTAGTTTATGGATGTGTTGAAGCCTTAGATTTATGTTGCTCCAACATGGGGGATAACAACTCCTTTTCCATTTGAAGTGGTGGCTCCGACTAGGGATAATGGGACCAGTTTCCCTATGTGGGTTTTAAAAGGAGAGTGGGTGGTTATCAAGCGATTGCAGTAAGGATAATGATAACTAAATGGCCTATTCGATCATGCGAATCTCTAGCTAACTTAATCTAATATAAACCTGGGTATTCTGTGTGATATGCGAACTCAAAAAGATATATGGTTGACATGTGATAATAATGACCAATCATGCATTAAACAGAGCTAATAATGTGTAAAGATAATTTCTTTGACTAAATATTTAGTCAAAGAAATGTATAAACTATATCGCATATATCGTATGATTATACATGAAAAATAAAAAATTTCAGCTAGGCATCATACAGTAGTGCAATTAACGCATAACAGAAAGAACATATCTCATATACAATTCATGAAAATGAAATTATATCACTAATTAAATAGAAACAAAACTAATCATACAAGATAGAAGTACCATATGTGTGAAGTTCTGCTCATTTGACTAATGACATAGATTAGCTCCTTTTTCAGATCAAATTATCTTCCAAGTATACAATAGTGCATCAACAACAGAAAGTAGTATGATATTTAAAAGAAACGACCATGTTCCATAATTTCATCAAAGCATTCACAAACTTATAGAAGTGCATTCTTTGCAAATGTTTTTGATAAAACACTGGACCCTTCTCTAAATGCATGACAAGGGTATAAATATTATTCTAACTAATGTTCAAAAATAGATTATACAAAAATTTGAGGAGGTTTCAAACAACCTTCCTCCTAACTAGTGAACTAACTCTAAAAATAAAAGTGACTTGATGAGCAGAGGTTATAATGATGACTTGTTGTCTATCAGCTTCTCTTTTAAATCATATATATCAGTCATCGGTTTCACTTGAGGAGGTGCCCCAAACTGTGTTCTAACTTGTCCTGCGAAAATGGCATCTGTGAGAGGTGGAATCATCCGTTGAGTTGAATGGAGTGAGCAGTTGAGGTTCATGATTTGGCTGTGTGGCTTGACAAGGTATTGCCAATAAACCTCCCAGTCAGTATTTTCTAACTTTGCAATCACTTCCCTTTGTATTTCTGCTCTTTCCTTCCAGCTTTTATGCAAGTCATTTAAATCTAGCAGTATTTTCGAGTTACCTTCTTTCACCAAGTTGGTGGCGTGCAAAGTGTGGTTTACTGCTTTTACTATGTTCTTTGACACCCCTGGTGCTCTTGCCACTGCTAATTCAGCTTTCTTAATCCGTGCATCCCAATCTGTGAATAGAATGTCCTTATGTGTCTCCTCAATCTTGGGCAAATTAGTTTTCCTTCCTTCTTTTGTTTCTTGCCATTCAATGAATTCTGACATCCTTGTATTTAAATCATTAAATTCAATTCTTTGGTCAATCGCCTTATCTGTTAATTGATCACTGGTGATCAGATAAGGAGAGATATGCGACATTATTTGGGAAAATTGCTCTTGTTGTTTTGATAGAATGGAATTTAGCTCTAGTGCCTCTTTGATGAATTCATCGACAATAGGGACATCTTCATATTTTCCATGGCTTCTTGTAATTCTTGAATTTGCATGTTCTTCGCAGAAATGTATGCTTCATGGATTATCTTTAACACTTCCATATTCTGTTGTAATTGAGAAATTTGTTCAGCAGTTTGTTGGTTCACATTTTCTTTTTCATTTTGCAGCTATTGCTCGAGCTGTGTTATCTTCTCTTCCCTCTCCCTTAACAAAATAGATATCTTCGTAGCTTTATCCATGGTGCCAGTTTCATATGCCCCTGTAAACTACGACATTCTGGTCAAGTTTTCAGCTAGATTGGAAGGAATATCCTTCCATACTATGTCCATTGATTCATTCCCAGGTGGGATCTCGGGTATCTCCACCCTCCTTCTTTTCCTCTGTCTCCTTACTACAAACTTGTGAAGTGGGTTGTAGAACACATCTAAAGGAGGAACTTCAGTCACCTTTAGGACAATTGCCAATGTGGGCAAAGCAGGAATGATTTCTATCTGCTACGAACTTGTCCCTTACTCATCCATCGGCTTAGACTCTGTAATTTTCTGGGTATGCAGAGGAGTGCGATATTTCGTGGTTTCCTGGGCATCTATTGTCTTAGGAATGTCTTGTATTTTTTTATTGAATTGGTCCCACTCCTGCTCCAAACTGTTGCTTTTGATCTCAGAATCAGTATCTTTAGTCAGGTCACTTATGACCTGCTTTTCAGCTGACCTCCTGTTGGATTCCATTGTATTCCCAGTGTCTCGGTATTTCCCTGTATCCAGTGCTTTCCCTGTGTCCCCTTGAGACTCTGTGTAAGAATTTGCTTCCTCGTTGTTGACAGTTACATTGAGTGTGGGTTTGTCCTCGGCTTTTAACAAATGTAATGGAATTATTTCGCGCCTTTTATTTTTGAATTCTTGAAAGCTTTCAAAATCTTCAGGACTCATATTGGCCCTTGCCCACTTGAACGCTTGTTCGAATGATTCAGCTAACTATAAAAGGTCTTCAGAATTATTAGCCTCATGGTTAAAGGGCTTAATCTTCACTACAGTAGTAATATTATGTGCTCTCTTGTCAAGGTCGAATTGCCTCTTCGGCAGAGTATGCAGCCTGAGGCTCTCTAGGCTTAGTGATTCCTTGGTTGCATGGTTGAAATTTGCTAACGAAAAGGAACCACATTGAATGGGAAAAGATGGCCACAGTGACTTTTTGTTATCTTTTAGGGTCTTGGTCAAGCCTTTTCCCACAGTCTGGTGGGCTATTTCTCTTGCTAATAGTTTATCAGAGACATACAAAGGGAGGACATGTAGGTCTGTTGTACTACCAAAAACCCTTATGTATGTAAACCATTCTTCAACAAAATACTTGCCTACTATGAGAAGGTCGGTAGCAGCTTCTTTGGAAAACCTCAGGGCTTTCTTATTAAAAATCAATTGATGCAATGGTAAAATGACAACATGGTATACTTTATAAAAATGGGGTATATAATGGGATCCCCAAATTTGTTTATGGCTAAGACGTTGGGTGTGGAGCCTGATTATCTTCTTTATTCAGAGGTATCACTGCATTGGACCCCAGTTCATAATGTGGCGGCAATGTCGCCCATAATATTTATGCTACAGGGGGGGTCCAAGGGGGGGAGGCTACAACCTTTGGGATCCCACCCGTGGCGGGGGATTGGGGGCAGTGCCCCTAAAGCTAAAAATAGATGTAAAATTGCCTTGTAAAATGTTGTAATTTTGTATTCAATCTAAGTCATTCATTAGGCAGAGATCTGATGGTAGAAGTTATGTTTAATTTAGGGTTTTTTCCCCTAGAAGGAAACCCCTCACTATATATGAGGGAATTGTATTGCATCTATGTAAATATCTATTCTGAGTGAGAAAGAGAGAGGAGATTGTGTGAGAGTGAAGAGAGAATTACAGCGGATCTAATGTAGGTTGTATCTCTTCAGTTTGCTGGATAATATAAAAGGAAGGATTGGTTGTTTCTCCATGGACGTAGCCCAAATTGGGTGAACCACATACATCTGTGTCTCTCTTGTTTTATGTGATCTCTATGTTTGTATTTCTGCAATATATTTTATGTGTTCCGATGCTCTATAATATATAATTTTCTAACAACTGGTATCAGAGCCGAAGTTCTATTTCGCTGATAAACTCGCAGGAGAAAAGGGTTCCTGGTTCGAGTGGGAGAAATGGTGGAAGATAGTAGGTTTAGGGTTGAAAAAATTAACAGCCAAAACTACCAGCTGTGGAAGATGCAGATGGAAGATCATTTATACCGGAGAGATTTGTACCAAACATTGAGCAGAAAGGCAAAGAAGCCAACGAGTATGATAGACACAGAATGGGATATTCTCGACAGAAAGGCACTTGGAACAATACGGTTATGCCTAGCGGCATCAGTAGCCTTTAATATTTCAAAGGAAACGACAATAGAGGGTTTAATGTCGACATTGGCCAAACTATATGAAAAACCATCGGCCTCAAATAAGGTATTTCTTATGAAGCATTTATTTAATATGAAAATTTCAGAAGGTGGATCTGTTGCTGGTAATTTAAATGAATTTAATACAGTTACCAATTAGTTAAGTTTTGTAGGGGTAACTTTTGATGATGAAGTTAGGGCTCTGTTATTGTTGCGCTCATTGCTAGAAAGTTGGAATGGTTTAGTTATGGCCATTAGTAACTCTGCCTCTAGATCTAGTACTTTAAAGTTTGATGATGTTGTCGATGCAATCCTTAGCGAGGAAATGTGATGGAAAGGCTCCAGTGAGACATCAGGTAATTCTTTGACTGCAGAGACTAGGGGAAGAAAAATGGAAAGAGGAGAGAGCCCTGGATATCGCAATAAGTCAAGAAAAGGCATATACAAGTCCATATCAGGGATAGTGTGTTGGAAATGTGGGAAGAAAGGACAACTGAAGAAAGACTGCAAGTATTGGAAGGGAAAAAAAGGAGACGCGCAGCAAGAACATAATCATGAGGCAAATGTAACAGGTGATGTGTTGTAAGATGCTTTGATTCTTTCATTAGAAAATATTATTGATGCCTGGGTGGTAGATTCAAGGGCCTCATTCCATGCCACACCTGATAGGACACATTTTCATGATTATGTTCAAGGAGATTTTGGACAGGATCGATTGCATGATGATAAACCCTGTAAAACAATTGGAATGGATACAATTTTCATAAAACAATAGAATGGAAATCAATGGCAATTGAAGGAGGTAAGGCATGTTCCAGATCTGAAGAAAAATTTGATTTCAACAGGGTAGTTGGGAGGTGAAGGTTGCACAACTACTTTCACAGATAAAACCTGGAAGGTCACTAAAGGAGCCCTGGTAATAGCAAAAGGAGAAAAGGTTGGGACATTGTATTTATGAAATGGTATTTCTAATTCTATTAATGCTTTAACCTCTACAGGAGCAGATACGACATTGTGGCATCATAAGCTTGGTCACATGAGTGATGAGAGGATGTAGATCCTTCACTCAAGAAATTTATTGCCAGGCTTGAAGCATGTTGATTTGGAATTCTGTGAAAATTGTGTTTATGGAAAACAGAAGAGAGTCAGATTTCTCAAAGTTGGGAAAGAAAAGAAGAGTGAAAAATTAGATCTTGTGCATACAGATATATGGGGACTTGCTCAGGTATCATCTCTTGGTGGCTCTCGCTATTATGTTACTTTTATTGATGATGCAACCGGAAAAACCTAGATTTATTGTATTCGAAATAAATCTGATTTATTTGATACTTTCAAGAAATGGAAAGCTTTGGTTGAAAATAAGTCAGGAAAAAGGTTGAAGTGTCTCAGATCAAACAATGGAGGTGAATATTGCAGCAAAGAGTTTGATAGGTACTGTTCAAAAAATAGAATTCGCAAAGACAAGACAGTTCTAGGAACACCACAACAAAATGGTGTGTCAGAAAGGATGAATGTGACAATCATGGAGCATGCAAGGTGCATGAGATTGCATGCATGATTGCCTTTAAAATTTTGGGCAAATGTTGTAGATATTGTTGTTTATCTAATAAACATAGGGCCTTCAAGTTCCTTGGATGGTGGTATTCCAGAGGAGGCATGGATAGGTAAAAAGGTAAACTACTCTTTTTTAAAGACTTTTGGTTGTGAATCCTTTGTCCACATTAATAAATAAAATAGAACAAAGCTTGAGGCAAAATAAAAGAAATGTACCTTTATTGGATATGGTGTTAATGATTTTGGTTATCACTTTTATGATTATGAAAAACACAAAGTCATTAGGAGCAGAGATGTCATATTCAATGAAAAGGTTTCGTATAAGGATCAGTTGCAGGAAAAGAAACAGGAAAAAGAAAACAGAGAATACACAGTGCCTGAAGAGATCACAGAAAAAGTGATGGTGCCTGAAAATCATAATGATCAACAGCTACCACAACAACAAAAAGCACCTCAAACACCTGAAAGTGGTGTTAGAAGATCTACCAGGATATGTACACCCTCTGAACGATACTCTCCTTCATTATATTATGTATTTTTGACTGATTCTGGTGAACCAGAATTTTATGAAGAAGCAGTGCAGGTGGAAACCAGGAAGGAGTGGGAGAAAGCCATGAAAGAAGAGATGGAATCCTTAGCACATAACCAGACTTGGGACTTAGTCAAGTTGCCTGCAGGTAAAACAACATTGCATAATAAATTGGTTTACAGGTTGAAGGAAGAAGATGGAGGCAGAAAAAAGGTATAAATATAGACTTGTGGTGAAGGGGTTTTCACAGAAAAAGGGTATAGACTTTGATGAGATATTTTCTCCTGCTGTTAAAATGACTTCAATCAGAACTATTTTAAGTCTAGTAGCAGCTGAAGATTTACATCTTGAACAGTTAGATGTAAAGATAGCCTTTCTCCATGGGGATTTGGAGGAAGAGATATATATGCAGCAGCCACAAAGATATGAGGTAAAAGGTAAGGAGAAACTAGTGTGTAGATTGAAGAAGAGCTTGCATGGCTTAAAACAAGCTCCAAGGCAGTGGTATCTAAAATTTGGCAGGTTTATGTCTCAACAAGGTTATACTAGATGTCACTCTGATCATTGTGTTTATCTAAAAAAGAATAATGATGGCAGCTATATTATATTGTTATTGTATGTAGATGACATGCTTGTTGTAGGTTCTAACATTTAGGAAATAAATGTGCTCAAAAAAAAATTGGCGAACTCATTTGCAATGAAGGATTTGGGCTCTACAAAACAAATCCTTGGTATGAGAATAACTTGAGACAGGAAGAATCGAAAATTAGCATTGTCTTAGAGTGAGTACATAGAAAAGATGTTGAAAATATTTAATATGCAGAATCCAAAACCAGTTAGTATACCTTTGGCTAGCCATTTCAAACTAAATAAGGAGGTGTGTCCCAAGGCTTAGGAATAAATGGCTGATATGTCTAAAGTTCCATATGCATCAACAGTTGGAAGCTTAATGTATGCAATGGTCTGCACAAGGCCTAATATTGCACATGCATTGGGAGTTATAAGCAGGTACATGAACAATCCAAGGAAAAAACATTGGATGGCAGTGAAGTGGATTCTCGGATATTTGAGAGGTACCACAAATCAACCATTATGCTTTGGTGGTTAAAACATTTCTCTACAGGGATATGTTGATGCAGATATGGCGGGTGATAGAGATAAAAGGAGGAGCACAACAAGGTATGTGTTTACTGTAGGTGGAACAGATGTCAATTGGGTTTTAAAACTGCAAAGTGTTGTTGCACTCTCAACAATGGAAGCAGAGTATGTTGCTGCTACAAAGGCTAGTAAAGAAATGATTTGGTTACAAAGGTTTCTGGATGAATTGGGTAAGAAGTAGGAGTTGGTCAGGTTATACAGTGACAGCCAGAGCGCCATACATATTGCAAAGAACTCTGCATTTCATTCCAAGACAAAACATATACAACTCAAGTATCATTCCATACGGTCAACATTTGAAGCAATGGTGAAGTTGCTATAATCAGTCTCCAAGTGGGAGATTGTTGGTGTGGAGCCTGATTATCTTATTTATTCAGAGGTATCACCGCATTGGACCCCAGTTCATAATGTGGCGGCAACGCCACCCGTAATATTTACGCTGCAAGGGGGGTCCAGGGGGGCAGCTGCGACCTTTGGGATCCCCCCCCCTGGCGGGGGATCAAGGGTATGCCCCAAAGCTACAAATAGATGTAAAATTGCCTTGTAAAATGTTGTAATTTCGTAGTCAATCTGAGCCATTCATTAGGCATAGATCTGATGGTAGAAGTTATGTTTAATTTAGGGTTCTTTTCCCTAGAAGGCAACCCCTCTCTATAAATGAGGGAATTGTATTGCATCTATGTAAATATGTATTCTTAATGAGAAAGAGAGAGGAGATTGTGTGAGAGAAAAGAGGGAATTACAACGGATCTGATGTAGGTTTTATCTCTTTAGTTTGCTGGATAATATAAAAGGAAGGACTTGTTGTTTCTCCGTGGACGTAGCCCAAATTGGGTGAACCACATATATCTGTGTCTCTCTTGTTTTATGTGTTTTCTATGTTTGTATTTTTGCAATATATTTTATGTGTTTCATTGCTCTGTAATATATAATTTTCTAACATGAGATGGATAGGGTAGGGGTCTTGCAAAGTCCATTTCCTACCGATGATTGGAAATTTAGTGCAGAAACAGATGGCATCCATGATATATGCACTGAAATAAAATGGCAAAAGGTTCTCTGTGGAGGAAGACCTCTTCTGACGATACTCGGAGATGGCAGTGGCTAGGTTATTAGATCAGATAGTGGCCCAATTCATTATGTGGGAATTGACACAGGCATCAATTAAAGGAATTTGTTCTATGAAAAACTTGGTATTATTAGGTAATCCATATAGCCTACATAACATAGAAGCTGCATAGTTTAGGGGTTTGCCAAAGAAGCTACGGGATACATACCCATTTTATCATATTTGAAATTGTTCCCCAGTACCCTCCAGCCCTGGATCATCTTGAAAGGTTCTTCATTTTTCTTTGCAAAGTTGGCCAGGTATGACTTGTCATATATGTCCTCAGGGTCAGGTATATGATACATTTGGTTCAGGTCTTCAGCTTTGAATGAACCCATGAGCTCCATCCTCGAGTCCCTGAATTGCCTGTCTTCAATAATGAGATTTTCCACCACCCACCTAATCATATCATTATATGGGAGTATTTTCGCTCTCACTCCTATTCTGTGAAGGAAGGAATATGAAGCATCTTTAAATTGGACTCCCAAAGGTTTTATTGAGTCAATCGTCGCATTTATGGTAGTAATTTTAGGATGTTCATCTTCAAGCTTGTTGTATATGACTTCCCATGTTGTCGCTCCTCCATCGGCGTTGCAAACTGTATCAGCGAATATAGGCGACATTTCTGATAGCTCAGATTCTGTAATGCTTTGCTTCTTCTGTTTTGCATCACCTTTCGTAATGACATGTCTTTTGAAGCTTGCCTGAAATGGAAGAGATATATCAGTGCAGATGATATAGTGCAATTAAGGCTGAAAGCTTTTTGAAATGACTTTGAATCGTGGGAAGATTTTGAACTAGATATTCAACATTAACTAGCCATAACTTGAAACATCATTACCTCTCCTTGGGATGCTAAACATTAATTACTCTGTCAAACCACTCATTATTATATTAAAACATAGTAACTTCCCATGCTTCATGCTTTATTCATGCATCGCAACTTTTAAATGTTGTAATATAGCATTGCCTAGAGATAATGTGAAATGTGATTGCGGAAATAACAATATCGCATTTCGCAAATCGTTAAAGGATGACACAATGGCATGCATTATTTATTTGTGACTCTACGAAGTGCGATCACATGTTCTCAAGGCGTTCTAATCGAAATATCGCAGTAGGGAGGCTTCATCGCATGTCGCATTTCGGGATTTTCTTAAAGATGTTTATAATTATCACATGGAAAATTGTGAAATGCGATTTGCGATAAAGATCCTAAGCTTGGGTTGTTTTCTAACGGTTTCAAGGCAATTTCTTAGAATTAGCATTTATTTTTCAAAGACTAAGAATTTAAAAAGAGTCCCCATTTATATGTCAAATATCAACTATTACTCATATAAATGGTGGGGTTGTTACATAGTACAACAATTGGCGATTCACTTGGGAGAATCAACTATCTCTTATTGATTTTTTGAAATTTATAAAACTTTTAAAATAAGAAAAGTTCTAGGGATAATAATTACATGAGTTATAAACTAAACCACATTCCTCTGAAATAATAACCACTCACTCAACCTATCTATTCAACTACTTTAATCTTGTAGTGATAAAAATACAAATGTTTGCATCAGTGAATACTGAGATTTTAAAGAGATATGGCAGGTGTCTTCTACAGATTAGTTTTTTGGTTTTCTCATTTATCACAGATAGAGCCTTTGCTACCAGCAGATGTTCATATCCTTGACAAGTTCATCTTTTAACCAACAATGATCCTTTGTCCCATCCAAAGAAATTTTCAAAATTCAAAATGATACTCATTTGCTTTTTCTTTTTTCTTTGACCTTGTTTTTCTTTTCATGTAATTTTCTTTTGAAATTTCTTAAAAGAAATTATTTAGTCTTGGTAACCTAATAATGACAATGCCATTCACCAGTTGTAACTAAACTGGACAAGTTGGCCCTTAATGAGACCCCTTATCCTTTGATTGATTAGATCATTGGCTATTACCCTATTTTGACATGCAGTTTTGGTAATATCAATTTAATTATTCCTCTATGATCATGGTAAAAAAGCTCGTAATGAGACTTATTATCTTTTAAGTTTTGTATATTTTAGAATTACACTGTGAAAAAAAAAGAAAAAAAAATTATCAGATGGTGTGAATCATTGGCCCTTTTAAAGAGTTTTGGATGATAATGATAGAGTTTTGAGATACTCATCTATAGAAAGTCCTTACTAGGTTAAAGATTCTTTTCTTGACTGATAACAACACATCTATACTTTATAAAGATAAGAGCTTGTTCATTGAACAAGTGTTTTTAGCAAGGTCAAGTTTTTCCAAAGAAATAAGGTTCATTTTGATACTCAAATGCTCTAATTATTTCTTTAATTTTTCCTACTTATTGAAGCGAAAAACCATAATATTATCAGATATTTTATTTTGAGAAGCCAGAAGTAAATACTACTTTAATTTTTATTTTCCTAAGAACCTTAAAGACAATATGATACAAAAATAACAGAGGTTGTCTTCTAGGAAAAGTATTTTTTCAGAATTTGCCCATTAATGGGCAAGGAATCCACTTTACCTGATAAGTCTTTTAAAATAAATGTTAATTGACCAATTTTCTCAATGATTTGGAATGGTCCAAGCCACAGCCTTTGTAACATGGCATGCTTACCCTTTTCCTCATGTGCTTTGTCCCATTTCAAAACCAAATCACCTACTTAAAAAAAATTACGACTGGCAGAGGTTGTATCAAAATAGGCTTTGACTAACTATTGATGATGGGAATGGGTAGCTTTAGCCTTTTCTCTTTCTTCTTCAAGTTTAAGGATTTGAAATTGTCTTGCTTGAAGAGAAGAGGAAGTATTTTCATTGATAAATTGCACTAGGGTGAGAGATGGGATTGCTATGTTTGTGGGGAGAACTGCTTCTTTTCCATAAACTAAAGCAAAAGGAGAAGAACCAATTGAGGCCTTATATGTTATTTTATCTGCCCAAAGAGGAAATATCAATGCTTTGTGCCAATTCCTATGATTTTGGTCCATATTCCTCTTGATGATTCTGATAAGGTTTTTGTTTGTTGATTAAGCTAATCCATTACCTTGTGGATAATAGTTGGCTGAATACTTCAATTTGAAACCTATTTTCAAAGCAAATTCTACCATAGTATTTCCAAAAAAATAAGATGCATTATCAAACATTAAAGTTGTGGGTGGGACAAACCTTGTGATTATGTACTGATCAATAAAATCTGTAATACTTTCTATATTATCTACCTTTATTGGGATAGCCTCTACCCATTTTGTGAAATAATCAGTAGTTGTAAGGATGTACTTGTGCTGCTTGGAAGAGTTAGGAACAATCTCACCAATTATATCTAATCCCCATTGTTCAAATGGTTGTTGGATATTAACTAGCTGCAAAGGGAATGTTGGTTTCTTTTCTCTTCCAACTGCAGTTTGACAAGTTTTTCATTTTCTTACATAGTCATGTGCATCCTTGAATAGTGTTGGCGAATAATAACCTGCATGCAGGATTTTATGAGTTATGGTGTTTAATCCGAAATGACCTCCAGCTGGTCCATCATGTAACTCCAGCATAACCTTTTCAGCTTCAGGTTTTTCAAGGCATATTAATAACATTGAATCATATTTTTTTCTAAATAATACATCATCAATTATTTGATACTTATTTGATTTCAACCTTAAAGCACGTTTTGTTTTGTAATTAAGATGCGTAGGAGCATATCCATTCTTCAAATAAAACTTCAAATCAGCATATTGTGACTGTGCATTATTGAAGCTTACCTCTGATATTTGCACTTCATTACCTTGGTCTTCTTCTGTTGATAAGTGGGAATCTCCAATTAGCATCCTGCAAAAACCTTGGCCCCTAACAATTTTAGTTGCCTGTATTTCTACATCGTATTCTTGAAGTTCAGTGACCCAATTGGCCCTTTTCTCCCCCACTTCTCTTTGAATCAATAGTTGCCTTACTGCAGGGTAAGGTACTATTATTTTTGTATGAGATTTGAGGAGAAAAGGTCTGAAATTTTTCAAGGTTTTGAAGACAGCAAAAGCTTGTTTCTCAACAGCTGAGTAGTTTAACTCAACACCTTGTAAATTTGAACTGAAAAAAGAGATAGGTGCTTCTATGTTTTGATCGTTTAGCTGTGTTAAAACTACCACATATGATGTATCAAATGAAAAAGTATACAACACAAAAGGTTTGAGAAAGTTTGGAGTTGTTAAAGAAGCATTATTGATGATGGATTTTTTGCTTAACTTAAATGACTCTCTTTCATCTTTACCCCATTTGAAGACTGCATTCTTTCTTATCATTGATTGAAGGGATAAAAAAATATGTGAGAAATCTGGAACAAATTTTTTTACAAAATTGATCTAGCTTAGGAATGATTGCATGGTCTTTTTGTTATGTGGGAGAGGAATATTTTCAATTTCTTGGATTCTATCAGGATCAATATAAATTCCTTTCTTGGATACTACGTACCCAAGAAGCTTGCCTTCTGCTAAAGCAAAGTATGACTTTTTTGGATTCAAAGAAATGCCATATTTCTTGCATCTTTCAAAGATATGCTTTAGGTCATTCAAATGATTATTTATGTTCCTAGAGTAGACTGTAATGTCATCTAGGTAAATGAAAACTAATTTATTAATTATACCTTTAAAAGAAATATCCATGGCGCGTTGGAATGTAGCACCTACATTGATAAGTCCAAAAGGCATCTTTTGATAAGCATATGTCCCCCACTTGGTCCTGAATGTTGTCTTTAATCTGTCATCTGGATGTACAAGAATCTGATTGTATCATGAACATCCATCTAGAAAAGACATTAACTTAGAACTTGCAACTAGTTGCAATATTTGCTCCATGGTAGGCAAAGAAAATGTATCATTTTGACCATCTCTATTTAGGTTTCTAAAATCAATACAAATCCTAATATCACCATTATTTTTCCTATAGGAACCATATTTGATACCCATTTTGAGTGTCTAACATGAAAGATTATCTTTACTTTCAGAAGTTTGTTCAACTCATATTTGACCTGACTTTCAAGGTTTGGATGAATCTTTCTCAACTTCTGTTGAACTGGTTTCTCATTAAAATTCATTGCTATAGTATGTTGAATTACAGAGGTGTCATAGGTCTTGAGATCTGAATAATCCTAGGAAAAGACACCTTTATATGTTTTCAACAACTTGATGAATGATATCCTTTCTTCGGATAATAACCAAGACCTAGGTTGAGATTTTGAGGTTTTTCAATTGTACCTAGGTTTACCACTTCAAATGTCAGAGTAGAACTCTGAGTCTTGGAGTTGGTAACCTTCTTAAACATGTCTTTCAAATCATAGAGATCTTCCATTTTGACTACAAATTTCGGAATTGGGTTTTGATCTTGTTTATGGTTGATTTGCAAGTCATGATCATGTTCATCTATGATTTGTTCCTCATAAGATCCTTCTGATGTAAGGAAATTGATTACATCAACATCATTATTAAACACTCTCCAATTTGTCACGTTATCAAGAATGGATGGTCCGAAAACTAACTCTATGGAAAATCTATCTAGACCAATTTTTCTGAAGGTATAAGCCTAGATTCTACATTGGCAAGTAAGTCAGCACTTGCATTTTGTAATCTGGGGACTAAAGAAATGTTAAAAGTAGTGAAATGAGAATTAAGATTTTGGGCTAAAGATTGATAATTTTTTAGATGCCCAGACACGTCATGGATTGTGTTTCTTACCTGTTTAATAACTATTTCAGAGTCTCCATATACTTGTAAATACTTGACATTAAGGCCAATGGCTTTGTACAACCCTTGAATCAAATCTTCATATTCTGCAGTATTGTTAGCGCATTGAAATTCAAGCTTGTAGGCTAACATGGTTTTCTCTCCTTGCAGGCTGAATAAGATACATCCTGCACCTGCACTATCTTCAGACTTGGAACCATCAAAATAAAGAGTCCAGAATAGTGAATTATTTACAACTTTATCAACTACATCTACACACTTGGAAGCATTTTTTTGTGAAAATTTTTCTATCTAAGATATTACAACATTATCTAGAAAGGGAGATTTTTTAGCATTAAAGGATCCCAAGAATGATTCAGCCGAGTATTTTGCAATAATTTTATTGGTGAAAGCTATAGGTTCATTGCTTCCCTCGAGATCAGTGGTTGTGTACTTCATGAATTTTTCACGATCTACCTTGATTTGGTTAGGTTTACCATTGTGTGGCAAGCACATGTGAGACCAATCAGTTGCAAAGTATCTGTGTAACTTTTCATACCAATCCCTACTTAGAATTAAACCATAAAATTCATGGATATCAACCGCTAGAATATTGATTATCTGCGAAACTTTTGGATTAGAGGAAAGCCTGATTGAAAATGATGCGATTTCTCCAAGTACCTCTTTAGTTCTGTCCAGTTGAACTATGTGTACAACGGATTTTTTAGGTGTAATATTCAATTTGGTACACACAGTTCTTGGCATAATATTTGAAGAGGCTCCTAAATCAACAAGGCAATTATGGACATTTTTGTTGAAAATCTCATAAGTAAGAAGAAATGGAGGTGCATGAGAAATAGACCTATCACCTATCAGAACTAAATCTGAGGGATTTACTTTGTTTGAATATGAAGGAGGTTTTCCCATATCATAAGAAGCTTGAGTGACTACAGCAGATGGTAGAGGGGTTACAATGTTGAAATGTGGAAACAAGAATATTCCAGTTTGATTCATCCTTGAATTAAATTGTGAATTAAAATCGAATTTAGGCTTAACAGCTACTTGGAAATAATTAATTAAGTTATTTTGACTTAATTAGTTGGAGAAATTCAAGTTAGAAGTCTTTCTGAAGTCATGAAAGAGTTATCCCTTAAATTAAGGAGATAATCATTAAATTAAGGAGATAAGATTGAGTTATATTTGAGTTGTAATTACTTAAATCAATTTACTAAGTTAATTCCAGTTAAATTAGTTCCAAATTGTTTGAGGAACTAATAGAGTTAACAGTCAGTTGATGCATGCATGCACTCTCTAGTTAACTGAAGATTCTCTTATTAGAAACTCATGCATGTCTATTATGAGAAAGACCCAGTTGATATTAAAGTCAAGGACAATGTACTATCAGTTTCATGTGTTTTCTTATAAATAAAACTCATGCATGCAGAAGGAATCAATTCCTTGAGGATTGTGCAGTTCTGACAATGTGTGAGATCAAAGTGTTCCACTTGGTGAGGTGAGAATCATCCCAGAGGAACAACTTAAGGAAATAGGAGCTTGGAGGGCAGAGGAGAAGGCTTGTGAGAAGCCAAGATTTTCTGTGAGCATCTATGAGGATTGTACGGAGAGCTGGCTAGCTATGAGAGCTAAGGCTTTGTATAATCTCTATGTATTTCCACCTTGTATGATAATACAGATAGTGGAGTTTTTAGCTAAGGCTTTCCCCAAAGTATTTTCATGTGTATTGTGCATTGATTCTTCTTCTTCTAGTTATATTGTTCAGCTCGATATTTAAGCTTCCACAAATTGATAGTAGAAGTAGGTTATAGTATTGTACTTTGATTTATATTGCATTATCGGATTAACCTATAGGTAGATTTTCTACATGGTATCAGAGCTGGATCTGTAGAAGATTTTCTAAATGGTATTGGAGCCATGTTTATCGGAGCTGTGAACAATATACTAAGAAGAGAATTCGAAGTTTGAATTTCAGTGTTGCAGGTGCAAATTGAATTCATATCATACTTCAAGGTTAGCCAATGGCGTTCTATGGCTTGAGACTCGAGTATGCCTTGGAAGGTAGCTCGAATTACATAGCATGGAAAGATAGAATGGAGGTTGTATTAGAAGATAATGGCTTGAAGGAATTCATTGATCAAGAAATCCAAAAGCCATCGTCAACTAATGCACAAGAGTTGGCTGAGTGGAAGAAGTGTGTGGTGAACGCGAGACGAATCATCCTTGAGGGAGTTCAAGATCATATTGTCTTGAGTCTCCATGGGAAGGATACTCCATTTTCAATGTGGAATACATTGAAGGACCTCTACCAGAACATTAGTGACCAGAGGAAATTGGCACTCAAGGATAAGCTTCGAAGAATCAAGATGGACAAGGGTGATACTATTTCCACATATCTGAACAAGCTCACCACCTACAGAGATGAGCTTAGTAGTGTGGGAATAACCACTGCCGATGATGACATGGTGAGCCTCGCTCTCCTTGGCCTTCCAAAGAGTTGGAATAGCTACCAAGACTTTGTGAATGAAGGGAGAAACTGTCGGATTGGGAACGACTATGGTCGGATCTTATGCAGGAGGAGATTAGGAGGAGCACACAAGATGGTTCTTCATCCAAGGATGATGATGAAGAAAATCTAGCCTTAGCAAGTAAGGCAAGGAAAGGGATGGGGAATTCTTCCCATTCCAAATCGAATTCTTCTCATGGAGGGAATAAGGGTGACAAGTTTAAAGTGAGATGCTTTAATTGTCACGAGATGGGACATTATGCGACTAATTTCCCATTGAAGAAGTCCAAGAAGGGATCCTCAGAAGGATCGGAAGATGAGGCATTAACCTCTCAGTTCGAAATGGACTTTACCCTCATCACATGCATGGTGTCATCAATGATGGGTTGTGTCTGGTATCTTGACAGTGGAGCCTCATTCCACATGACCGATGATAAAAATTTATTTAGTACCTTGGAGGAGAAAGACCTCAATATGCACATAGAGATGGGTGATGACGGAAGGTATAGTGTTTCAGGAGTGGGCACAATTGCTTTTTAGAGGGAGCATGGAGCTCTTATCACCTTGATAGATGTGAAGTATATGCCTCGAGTGAAGAAGAACTTGGTATCGGTTACGATGTTGGAGAACAAAGGCTACGATGTTGTCTTCAATAAAGGAAAGGTGTTCCTAAGACACATAGCCACGGGTCAGACCAAGAGGATAGGGATTCGGGTGAAGAATCTTTATAAACTAGAGGTAGATAATTGTGCAGCATTGAGTACGAAAGCATAATTGGTGCAAAGCCGAGACATCTGCGAGTTGTGGCATAGGCGGTTAGGCCATTTGCATCATGGGGCTTTGAAGATAATGTAGCAGCTATCTACAAGACTTCCCAAAGGTAAACTTGAGAAAGTTGACACATGCAAAGGTTGTACCTTGGGAAAGTACACCAAGTCTTCCTTTCATGATCGAGACAACCGAACAAACGCTATCTTAGAGCGAGTTCATACTGATGTGTGTGGACCATTCTCGACGGCATCCATAGCAAAGCAAAGGTATTTTGTGATTTTCATTGATGACTATTCTTGTAAATGTTGGATTTATTTCATGTAGAAGAAGGACCAAACCTTCACAAAGTTTTGTGAGTTCAAAGCTTTGGTCAAGAAAGAGTTATGGAAGAAGATCAAGGCCTTGAGAAGCGACAACGGTAGTGAATATATCTCTCAAGAGTTTAAGTACTTCTGTTTGGCGGAAGGAATTAAACAGGAGTTGACGACACCTCATAACCCACAGCAAAATGGCGTGGCCGAGAGGAAGAACATAACTACTGTAGGGGCAGCACAGGCAATGTTGCATGACCAAGGCCTACCACTTCACTTGTGGCTTGAGGCATGCAACACAGTGGTCTATTTACATAATAGAAGCCCGCATTGCATACTTGGGATGAAAACACCAGAGGAAGCTTTCTCTAGTAAGAGACCAAATGTGGGTCACTTCAAGATCTTTGGCTTATCGGTATATTTCCATGTGACAAAGAATGCATGGAAGAAGCTTGAGCCGATAGCAGAGTTGGGGATACTTGTGGGGTACACTGATACACCTCACAACTATTGGGTGTACTTGCCTACCAGTCGGATGACATTGGTTCACAGAGATCCCAAGTTTGATGAGCAGAAGGCCATGCGAGTTTCCCTCGATAGGGAGCTTCAACTATAGGATGTGGAAGAACTATTGGTTCCTAAGGAGGAGGAGCCTCAGACTGATGCGAAGCAGCTGCATGCAGAGGTTCCAAGAGTGGATACATCCACTCAAGCAGAGTCTTCCATAGATGGATAGAAGCACACAAGAGAAGCTAACAGATTTTTGAAGGATGCGAGACAGAATGTGGGAGCACCATCTTCTCGGTGCAGACAGAGGAGGTCACCTGAGAGGTACACTGGATACATGGCCCTTGTTGGGGAACGTGTTGAGACCGAGCCATCTTCCTTTGAGGAAGCAGTGCAGCAGCCGATTTGGGTTGATGCTATGGTGGAGAAGTATGACTCCATAGTTCGTAACAATGTTTGGGACGTGGTTCTGAGACTGGAGAACGAGTCAGTTGTGAGTTCCCATTGGCTTTACAAGGTAAATCAAGTTGTTGATGATGGGAGGATCATGTTGCTGCAATATATTTCGACAAAGGAGCAAGATGCTGACATTTTGACAAAGCCATTGTCAAAGTGTAAATTCAAGTTCCATAGAGATAGGATCAGGGTGGCAGATAATCCCTTTCTTGTTGAGAGGGAGTGTTGAAATATGGCAACAAGAATATTCCAATTTAATTTGTCCTTGAATTAAATTTTGAATTAAAATCGAATTTA
>APFE030409453.1:0-19814 GCA_000404065.3 Pinus taeda | reverse complement strand
ATTGTAGGCAGCCTTATGTATTTAACAGCAACTAGGCCTGATATTATGTATGTTGTTAGTTTAATTTCCAGATTCATGGAGAGGCCAAAGGAGACACATTGGCAAGCAGCAAAAAGAATTTTGAGGTATGTCAAAGGTACCAAAATGTTTGGAATTTTATATAATATCTCAGAACATTCAGATTTGGTTGGATACACAGATAGTGATTGGGCTGGAAGTGTTGATGATCGGAAGAGCACTTCCGGTTATGTTTTTAATATGGGTTCAGGAGCCATTTCATGGGCTTCTAAAAAGCAGTCCATTGTAGCATTGTCTACAACAGAGGCTGAATATGTGGCAGCTACAGCAGCAGCATGTCAAGCAGTTTGGACGAGAAGGATGTTGAGGAGCTTAGGCCAAGAGCAGGCAAAAGCAACAACGATTTTTTGTGACAATAGCTAGCTATTGCATTATCAAAGAATTCAGTGTTTCATAAGAGAACGAAACACATTGACACAAGCTTTCATTACATCAGGGAATTGGTGAGCAATGGAGAAATTGCCTTAGAACATTGCAGGACTCAAGAACAGGCTGCAGACATTTTAACAAAGCCACTGGACCAGAAAAGCTTTGAGTTTTTAAGAAAATGTTTGGGTATGACTGAATGCCCAGCAGCTGAAATTAAAGGGGAGTGTTGAGACCATAATTCCATCTGCCGTGCGGGAACAATAAATGGCAACGCAAAACCACCTCAGAAAAGCACAGCACATTTTGCACCGCTTTTGGCAAAAAGTGGTTTATGTCAGAGGGCCTCCGAACACCCCGATCAGCTGCCACGCGTCCAGTGTACGAACTCAAAACCACCCACTCCACGGAAACTAAAGTTTGTTTTGTGTAAGGTTGGTGAGCGAATTGCGTCTGATCAGGTCAACGGACAAGGATTTCATTCAACCTGCCAGAAAGTTAATTTTACTTTTACGACACTTTTTATTTAATGCATTTAATGAAATGTCATAGTTTTAGGTAATACATTTAAAGTTTTTCATACGATGTAATTTTTTTTTGGTTAACTCATAGTATGTATGCCATATAGTTTCACGGTAAGTGTGTTGACTTTAGTTTAGTGTTGCACACGGGTGGAGAAGCAAAATAGAAAACCAGGGGAAGAAGAAAAAGACTCCCGACAGTGAATGAAATGGATTCCTTCTTACAGGTGCATGTAATGGTTTCAAAATGAGAATGCAATGTAATTTTTTTTATTTAAAATATATGGTAATGAAAAATTTCACACACTAGTGAATGTGAAATTTTTTTTATTTTACAACAGTAAACTTATATAAGAATTTCTATTCTTACACCAGTAAATGTAAAAGCTATTTTACAGCAGTAAATGTGAAAAGAAGATTTTACACAGTGGTGTAAAAATCATTTGTAATAGCAGGCAGAGTATTTTGTTTTTTGTGAAACTTTTTGGTGAATCTCTCACAGTAAGAGGAAGAAATATGTATCAGAGTTTTTATTAATGAATATAAAGGTTTTATTGGTGTGAAAAACCTCTATCTTCAAAATTTTATTTGTTTCCCTGTGCAAAAGATCCTGAGGAGAAAAACAGAACATTACTCTATATTCAGTTTGTTTGTTTTTGGGATTTTACCAGAAAAATCCCCAACAAGGTCCAATAAAATGTCCACTGCTAAATAATTTTGGCTAAGGTCCAAGGCCTCCAAATTCCTACATTGGGTAAGAAACCGAGGAAATTCTCCTCCCAATGAATTGATGTACAGGCTGAGGTGCTTTAGCGACTGCATATTGCTGAATTCAGGCGGGATGGATTCGAGATAGTTGTTGCCCAAATCGATAAAAGAGAGGCCTCGACATTTCGCAAGCTGGGAGGGTATGTGACCAGTTAAGCTATTAGCAGACAACGACAGATAAGTCAACTGTGTAAGATTTCCGAGCTCGGCCGGTATCGCGCCCGATAAATAATTAGTCCCCAATATAAGCTGTTGCAGGTTTCTGAGTTTGCCGACAGAAAGAGGGAGATTTCCTGTGAACCCATTGTTGCTAAGATGGAGCCTCTTTAGATAGACCAGAGATGAGATGTTGGGATGGATTCCGCCTTCCAAGCTGAGGGAAGGCAAATCCACGGCCCTGACGTGTTGGAATCTGTCATAGCTGATTCCAGTCCATGCGCGGGGCAATTCCGCAGAAGCATTCCACGAAATGAGCAGAATCTGCGAATTTGGGTTGAGATTTCTCTTGAAGAATAACAATGTCGTGCCATCCTCAGACAAACAGGAAATCAATGGCAATGCATTTACTATGAATGATAATAGAAAGAACAACAACTCCTTGCTCTTCATTTCACCTCTGCTGGTAATGTTAGTCCACTGTTGAGGAAACAATAAGATATAAATAGGAACAGGCCGCCAAATAGGCTCTTGAAATCGCCAAATATTGTTCGGACAATCAATTGTTGGTGATTGTCCTTTCAATCGCTCTTGACTTTGCCCACATTATTGTTAACCAAATTTTATCGTCAGTCAACCGAATAAATGGTTTGGCACATAGAGAATTTAAAAAATTGTCAGTCTGATCATTTGACTTCAAGTTAATGGTGACTGCCGTCTAACTTCTTTTGACTTCACTTAGTGGCTACTGCAATCTACCTTCCTTGGCTCTATATATCTGTTTGCATTGACAACTTTACACGTGAGGGCACAGAAAAAACAAAATAGACATGCGTTGGGTTCTAGAGAGTTACTGACATCTATCAACAACAATGGTGGCTATGAGAAAATTACAAATAAATAATGAAGCCATTTATCCTTTTTAAATATAGACGGTGGCTATGAGAAAATTACAAATAAATAATGAAACCATTTATCCTTTTTAAATATAGACAGGTAACTGGTGGATATGGAATGGCAACGTGCGAAGGATAAGAGCAAATGGGAGGAGATAAAGAGAGGCGGCTAAACCTTGAATGCGCCCTACCTAACTGGTGATGATAACCTAAACGGAGCAGCGATGGTAACGTCGCTGGACAACAAAACTTTATGTCATTGCAGATGTGCACAATCTCAAGGAAATGCATGAAGGCGGGGAGAGATTGGCCAAAACCATCACATGGCAATATGGAAGTTTCTATAGATAATTTTATATTTCAAGTTTTAATAGGGCACATGTTTGATAAATTTATGTAATATGAGACATATTTTAGAAAGGAGTTGTCTATAATGCGACTTTTTGAGATTCCGGTGACGGAATCCGGCGGAAAAAATGAGGTTAAATCTTGATTTTTAAGCATTTAGAATGGTTTTTTAACTGCATATTTGGATTCAGCGCCCTGAAAAACCCCTGGGAGCCATTGATTGTGCAGAAACTAGCTATCAAACTTGGGATTCCAATAAATTGCTGCCGGATTTTGACCGGAGAAATCCGCCGGAAAAGCTTTCAAAAAGTCGCGTTATAGACTACTGCTTTTAGAAAGAAGTCTTTCCTATTAATCACATCATAAGGATTGGGACGTTGCTAACCAACTAATGTCTAGTGTTACCAGTGGGTGAAGAAGAGGGATTAACTGTTATGTAATAAATTAATATTAATTATCTAGAGTGTCAAAGTAATTAATATAAAATATTATATAATATAAGGAAAATAATTTTTTTATTATTGGCTAGGGTTAAGGCTGGTCAATTTGAAATAGGAGGAAAACTATTGTTTTTATTTGATAAAAAGTACATAATAATGTTAATAATGTTAAAAATGACATTTATTATGTACTTTATCAAAATAACGGCTAGTTTTCCTCTTTCAAATTGCCCAGCTTAACCCTAGTCAATAATAAAAAATTATTTTCCTTAGATTATAATATTTTTATATTAACATACTTTGACACTCTCGATAATTAATAACTATTTATTACATAACGGTTAATCCCTAAGTCTTCTTCACCAATGGCTAACACTAGACAATGATGCATCCATGCATTTATATTCTCTCAGATCGTCTGACTTCAACCTGTCCTCAGGATCAAACACATTAGTTGGTCCAAAACGTCGACCCAATTCTTATGATGTGATTAATTCGAAACACTGCTTTCTAAATTATGGATCACAAAATTCTGACATCTAACATTAGACATATTATTCAAATAAGTGCGACGATTAGAGTCTCATTGGTAGTGATGAATAATATTGCTAGGGGTGTCTCTAGATATGTTGATTGTTGAGTGGTTTTCCTTTTATATTTCATTCTCTATAAGACTGTTGGGAAATGTTTACATTATGTTCATGCAATAGAACTACTAAGAGGATCAGATTTCCTTAAAAAATAATATTGTTAAAGTGAAAGATGCCCATTTAAGGAATGTAGAAGAAAAATAAAGACATGTTTGTGAAAATGAAAGATGCCAATTTGAGGATTGTAGAAGCAAAATAAAGAAAAACTTCACTTGACAATTTAATTTTAAGTGAAATTGAAACTATGATTTATAACTAGTATAGTTGTGAAATGCCTATTGAAATCAATTTATGTTAATTTATGTTAAGTATTAAAATACTTCATCATATATTTCAAATTAAAAAAAAATAAAAAAATTATATATATATATATATATATATATATATATAATATATACAAGATTATTAGCAATGGATCTTTTTAAATAGGTTTTTTAACAGTATCATTCGCTAATACTATGGCTTATTAATATTATATGCTTAAAACATATAACTCATTTCATTTTAGATTTCTTTATATGACAATTTTCTGAATTAATCAATTTACTTAAAAGGGTAGAAAAGACATAACTACTTTGCAAATAAATTTCAACCTTTGATTTGTGAATAGTACTTAGAATATTCTACAATATTTAATGGACATTAAATCCCTACCGTCCACCTAATAATTACTAATAATTAAATTAGAGTCTAAGCCCAATTCCAAAATAGAAGGCAAGTAGATCTTCAGTACACTATCAAAAAATGAATCATTAGAGAAGAAGTATGAGAAAATGAGTGGGAATTTTCCATTTTAGGAAGTTAAATATTGCATTTTTGGAATGGTTGGGAAGGAGACACTAGAGTGGTCATTGAAAACAAGATGTACATTAGTAGAAGGAGAACAAACTAGTAAAGGAATGAAATAGACAAACACATTCAAAATAACATATCTCATGTTATAAGAGGTCACTATGTTGTAACATGTCCAAACTCTTAAGTAACATTAACGTGGTGGGGAATTTAAACTTTTACTCTTATGCGCAATTCTATGAACTTTCCAACAACTATACTCTTGCTCAATTTTGATTCCTAAATACAAAGTTATAGTCCTTTAAAGTTAAATATAACTTTCTCTCTCCTACTACATCATTGTTTGAATGAGGGATGCATTAGCATTGTATGGGGATACACCACCTTTGATATGGGCACCCCCAAATAGCTTTATCTTGATCGAGGAAAAACTTATTTTCTTTAGTGTATCACAACCAATGATATTTTTTTATCATGCCAACAAATTTATCCCCATGCCAACATATCACATCTAAAATATTTATTTTGTGTAGTGTTTTGCAAAAAAAAAAATCTTGAGTGGAAAGGGCTTATCAGCTAAATCAAAATCTTCTTCGATACATCATTTTTCACCTCAAAGAAATTTCTTATCACATCAACATTTTTAGCTATGTGAGGTTTTGCCTCACTTAATATTTTAAGACTTGTGACATGTTTTTCCCATCACCAAAGTTTTTCCTCCATTGCGACAACTTGTCACATCACTTTAAATTTCTTTCCTTGCAATTGGTGAAAGTTCTCTCTCCCATAGAAAGTTAATTCCTCTTTTTTTCATGTTGTTTATTGTGACATATCATAAGAAAGTAATTATTCTTATGATATGTAACATCTTTCGAATATTTATTCTAATGAGACATACACCTCTTCCTTCGTTCTTCCCCCTCTTTCCCTTATCTCTTACAATCCCTTCCTTGTCACCTTTCTGTTCTCCTTCTCCATGTCACAACTTTAGAAAATTGTGTATCATGTTATCATGTGCCAAATTTCAACCACACAACATTCTAACCCTTCACCACTAGTCTCATATTGCATGCTGAAAATTTTTCAAGGGTGTAGTTATAGCACCAAAATAGCATTTGTTCTCCTTGACATGCCAATGAATCCAACTCCAACTCTCAAAATTTTCCCCAAACATCAAGGTATCCATTGTGTTGCATTCCTTTTTCCTGCTATACAAGTTATATCACGTAAAAATAAACTTCGTGCAATACATTAAACATATGAAGTTTTTTGTTGACACCTAATCCGAAAGGATATGCATTATTATAAAATATTGTAACATAGTTTTAGTTATGATTAGTCATACATTAGGGAGGAACAAGAGACCCTGTAATTGGAATCCCAAGAGTTGATCACTCATGTATATTACATTTACTAAGTAATTCAGTTGACACAATTAACATTGTAGAGTTACCTCCTCCCCTGACATGGTATCAGAGTATAGGTTCCCAAATAGTTCGATTACTATAACTCCTGTTAGTATTATTGCTTGATTATAATCTATTATGTCCCTCTCTTCCATCGCTTCAACTCTGAGAATAAACTTGTGTGACTTTTTTTCTCTTCAATGTGTGTTGAACGCTACTCTATGACCTCTTTTATGTAGAGCTCGACTGCTGCAAATTCAAGGAAGATTGACTAGTGCTACACCTAGTTCGACTGGTGCTAGCCCAACCACTGCAAGCTCGTCTGGTGCACCTGGGCTTCTTGATTATTCTTCTGCCTGAGACTGGTGACTGCATACTACGTTAAATTTTTTAATTGTGCATTGATTGGATGGTATTGTGTATTTTGGTGATGGCATGTATGCTAGAGTGAGATTATAAACTGCTTGTAGTATACATTTTTACTAGTCAAAGCCCCGTGAAGTCAAATTGCATCGACCTTGGCCTTAATCGTTCCTTAATCATATCTTAATCGTACCTTAACCATACCTTAACCATGCCTTAACCATACCTTAAACATGCCTTAATCGTGCCCTAACTATGCATTAATTTCCCATGGGACCGAACTTAAAGTCCATGCCTTTTTTTATGGCCACAATCATCCCTGCCTAGATCTATAGCTTAGGGTGGATTGCGGGACCCCCCTAGTCTCGAATTTTAATGGGTGGGACCGGGGGGTCCACAATATGGTTTCCCTAACACCACCTTTGCTAACGTGTCACCCACTCATTCATTGTGGGACCTCCCACTCTCAAACTTGCTTACCGCCACAACACCCTCCCCGCAATTCGCCTTTCTACCATTGCCAACCCTTCTGCCATATATAGTTTTCATTATTTTTGTCGCTAAATCTAACTAACAACCCTTTTGAAAGTTATATCCCTTTAATCTCTTACCACATTAAAATCAACCACACCATTATCACTGTGATATACTACGAATTCCTAAAGTTTCTGACAACCTGTATTATTTTTGCAGAGTACATAATATAGTCTTTTTCGAAGGTGGATATTTTTTCCTATAGATGCATTCAATGATATCAATTGTTGGAGTGGTTCTCTCTAGAAAGGAGAACTATCCTAAATGGCCATGAAAGATTAAACACACACTCATTTTCAATGAGTTGTGAAGGAAGTTTGTGTAGGCATTGGAGACAATCAACCTATGAAGCCCACTTTAGATAAGGAGTTGGCAATTTGGGAGAATAAAAAAAGTAAGGCCTATGCCTTGATTGTAGCCTCTGTAACTGAATAAGTGAGTTGGCATATTTCAACATATGAAAATTCCTATTAAGCTTTACAGAAATTGAAGGAATTATATGAATCACACTTGAAAAATGAATTGGTTCAACTAATGATTAAATTATTTAGTCTAGAGTTAAGGAATGATGATCCTCTTGCACTAGCATAAAGAATTAGATCAACTATGCATGCTATAAAATCCCATGGTGTTGAAATGGATGTTCCTCTCATTTATTATATTAAGGCCATGTATCCCACCTATACTCATTATCTTGAGTCACTCGAAGATGGTGGTAATCTCAAAGAGCATACGTTTGAATCCCTTAAGAAGAAGTTTGTTGAAAGGGAAAATGATTTTGGGAAGAAGACAACTCATCTGTCTACTGAAGAAATTATGTGCCTTGTTCACATAAAGAAGAATCATACACAAGATTCTTCTAGAGGAAGAGGTGGGTGAAGAGGCAGAGGAAGATGGAATTCTAGAGGTACTGCAGGAAGACAATCCCAAGGACAAAAATATGATCTTCATTACATTCGATGCAGTAAAAATCATGATGGATCCCCTTGCAAGATACCTTGGGAGAAAATGGCAAACATAAAAGAAGATGAATGATAAACATGACTGTGTGTTTATTGTTGACAATGATATACGTTTATAGTACATTCACATGACCTTTGGTTTCGTATTCCAAGGTCTCTTGGACTTCCTTAGACTATTCAGCTTCCACACCAACCCTTAGAGGATTAGGTATCCAACATTCCCCCCCTTAATCCGAAGGGTTATATATGAGTCCAAGAAGAGACCTATAATACAAAAATGTGCAAAAATGCATGGCAACACTAGGTTGAATGTGCTCTTTGAAATGTTGGTATAAAGGGTGGTGGTTTAAGGATGACCACCAACACTGGAACGCTTAGTGCAGTTCCCAAAACTCTTCCAATTTTGGCATGAAGCTAAGGTTTTTTGCTAGAGGAATTGCTCCTAATGTTTTGAAGAGGGAAAACTTCAACCATGAAATGGAGGTCTCACCCCGCATAAAAGGGAGAACCTCAACCTGAAAAGGGAGGTCTCAGTTGTGATGGTTTAAGGATGACCAACAACTCTGGAATGCTTAATGCAATTCCTCGAACTCTTCCAAAACTGGAAAGAGGCTGAAGTCTTCCACTAGAGGAAGTGTCCCCGACTCTCTGAAGAGGTATCACTAACTGAAGGCATTATCAGTGGCATATTTGTCTTAGGATACAACTCTAAATTTCGTATGGCAGGTTGTGGCTCAGGCTCGCTTGATATGGCTTTGAAGCTTGTAGATGACCATCATTTCCCCCCGTCAGATACAAGGTGAGATGATGGAGAAAACTCAATTACAAGATTGTTCAATACTCTAGAACAAGTTTGGACATATGACTGAAATATCTTCTTTGTTGTTGATGCCCATTTCCAAGAAGCAATCCATCCAAGATGAATCTTTGCTCTTGCAAGAGGCTTGTTTTTGAAGCATTTGTTTGAAGAATGACTAGTTTTATGACAGTGCTTACATGGATGAAGATCAAAACAAGGATATTTCACATGACTAACTCGATCACAATGTTGGCATTTAACATTTTGTTATTGTTGTTGTGGAAGAGGAGAAGAATCTAGAACAACTGAAGGTGAAATGTCATGAAGGAATCCAGCACTATGAAACTAGATGGGCTTTGAGTAATCTGGAATATGAAAGGACACATCCTTGCCATATCCAAGACCGGTTTTGTGCTTGTTGTGGACAAGCTTTTCCTAAGGTCTGATGATGGGCTTGGGAAGTGAAAACTGAACTTCTGCTTGTGCATGCAATTCTGTTGCTTCATTGGGAAATGGATCTGAATCAAATGCAACATTATTGTCTCGTTGTTTATGGGAGTCTGTTTCAATCTTCTAAATAGAAATAGGTTCATAATGATGACTCCATGGTTGTAATTCTCCCTGCTATAGTTGAGATTCAAGCTGTAAAAAATCAATCTGTTCCTGTGCATATTGTAGAGAAGTCTAAGTTTCTGAGAGAAAGCCTTTGCTGATTTGGAATGTGTCTTCAGAAGTAGACTGTATCAGAGTTTTCAAGAACTCTAATACTTCACGAATTTGAGTCATTTTTTCCAATGTCAAACTTACACTTTAAAAAGTTGGTGCCAAAGAATATGATGCGAATAAAACAAATAATATGTAAACTAACAAGCTTCGAAAAGATGCATGGATCTAAAAGAACATTTTTTCTTCCCCACAACACCTACCAATGATCTTTGACAACAAGATCATCAAACTGGAACCATAATAATACACAAGATGAAATTTGATTTTCTAGATTTAATGTCTCCAGTTGTGCCTTTGTATTATGATTGAAACCTATCTATTTCTAGCCACACATTATTGTCCAAAAAAACCATAAATTTTAGAGTCATCTTCGCAAAGTGATCGTGAATGGGGGAGCTCCTCCTAGAGAACCAATGCTCCAAATGTTGATGTTAGACTTCCAACTGTGGAAGAACTAGAGAAATATGCTTCAACAAAGTGGGAGAATTTTCTTTTGCATCTAGTCAACTCTGGCTTTGAAGAAAACACTTTTGAAACTTTTAGCCCTTCTATGTTGAAAATTTCCCAACAAGATGGCCTCTTGAGTTCGAGGGAAAAGGAAGCACCGAGGTTAACAGAGAATGGTTTCCAGTTTTTTCTTATGGAAACAAGTTCTCAACTCTGGCAGATCATTAGAGAGTACATCTCAACAGTTGAGGATAAAGGAATGGATGCTGAAAAATTACTTTCTTTTCTATTTGAGCTTAGTTTCCATGCCACTGGTCAGGCTTACAATGTTAATACACTCACAAAGATGCAACTGAAGGTTGTAGAGGAACTTGTTGTACTTGGCTTAGTGTAACTTTAGCAGGGTATGAAAGAGAAATGGTTTATACCTACAAATATGGCTACAAGTCTAGCATCGAACCTCTCAGATTCATCATCCTAGAAAGTAGCTGAGGGATTTGTGGTTGTGGAGACAAATTTCAGGGTATATGCATATTCAACATGTAGATTACGTAGCTTGAATATCAACTTCCAAATCTAATTGTTGGAGGAATAAGGCAAATAAACCACCACTATGCATTACAAGTTGTTGTGGGTATGCATTGTGGAAAAGTGTGCATAGTAATGATAGGATTGGGCGTACCAGAGAAGGAGGGGTTGTATGTGGAGAGGTTGAAATTTCTCTACCCAGAGAAAGAGTTGTCACGATAGAAATACCAACAAAAAATTTCTCTATTAAATCATCCTCTGTGAGATCAAGAACCTTAGGATCAAATGCCAATCCACTATCATATACAATCTTCACAACCAATCCATATGAAAATGACCTAACGCCAAGATTCTTGAAGTATCAATAAACGCCCGTATATCAACAATTGTGTGATGGTGATTGAAGCAAGCCACCATGCATGGTGGGATCTGGTGCATTAGTGTTGATGTCGTCGATAGGCGTTGGTCACAACATGAAGCGGGACGCAGACATCAATATATCATTACCCAGTGACGGATTCAGCCCAAGAAAAGACTGCGGTTAAAGCTCAGTGCCCTGGTGTCATCTCATGTGCAACATTCTCACCATTGCAATCAGAGATCTCATTACTCTGGTAGGGGGGCCAAAGTACCAGGTCAAGAAGGGGCACAAAGATGGGCTTGTCTCACAAGCCTCTTGAGCTGCAAGCAATCTCCTAGAAGCAACGATGAGCGTGGATGCACTAAACACCTTATTCGAATTCAAGGGCTTCAATTAGTCAGAAATGACAAGCTCTTGGGAGCTCACACTGTGGGGTTCTTGCACTGTAAGGAGTCCATGGGGAGGATCTAAAAAGAACCCATGGATTCCACCATTGATCCTCACTACACTGTGGACCTGCAAAACGTCTGCCCCCAATAGAACCTCGATCCCAACATGGCTGTCTTCAATGATGTCCTTTCTCCCAGGACTTGCGATAATGTTTTCTATCAGAATCTGCTAAAGGGTTTGTGCTTGCTGGCCTCTGATCAGATCCTCTACACCGATGCTCGAACTAGGGGCCTCATGGAAACATATGCTTCCAACCAAAATTCTTTCTTTCAGGACCTTGCGCTTGCCAAGGATAAGCTCGGCAATGTGGGCATTAAAACATGCTACGAGTGAGAACATAGTATGACTGTTTGTAACCGTTCAACATTAAATATTATAGGAGATTATTCATATGGGATTTTTGACCACTGTACATACTAGAAATACCACTGCACCTGAACTTCAAAATTCATAGATCTTCAATGGTCGAAGTAGGTGACTTGAACATGAATGAACTAACACTGGGATCGTTTCCTTTTATTTTTTCACTACCGCATGCAACAGAGTTGGCAGGGAATTAAGGAGACAGAGAATGATTAAGTCATGCAAGAGACTAGCGCTATTTTTTTCTATTTCAAGACTATAGACAGTGCAAGGAAGTAGATGACAAAGAGACAATTTTGCACAAAATAGAGAAACATCGAAAATTAGTACACCATAAAACTAGTGATTCAAATTTGAGTAGGGCAGGAAGGAACCCGCTGTGATACCATATTAAGACACATACATGGCAAACACAAAAGAAGATGAATTAAAAACATGAGTGTGTGTTTATTATTGACAATGATATACATTTATAGTACATTCACATGACCTTTGGTTTCGTATTCCAATGTCTCTTGGACTTCCTTAGACTATTCAGCTTCCACACCAACCCTTAGAGGATTACGTGTCCAACAAAATTGAGAAATAAATACAAGAAGGAAGAGCTAAATTCCCTAGAATAGGGAGAAATAAAGCCCATGAATCTGCTCACTATGTTGTGGAACATTGTAATATTGGAGTAACTGAAGACCTATTCAATGTCTTACTTTCTTCATGGAAGAATGATTAGCTGCTTGACTCAGGAGAAACCTGCCACATGACTTTCAGAAGAGAATTCTTTGAAAAATGCACAATTAATGTTGATGGAGAAGTTTATTTTGCAAACAAGTCCAAACTCAAGCCCTCGGGGCTTGGAACCATCAGGTTTAAAATTATTGGTCTGTCAGACTTTCTTCTCCATGATGTGTTATACCTCTTGGAGCTAAGGAGAAACTTCTTTTCTTTGGTTCACATATGCTAGCAAGGACACTCTATTCACATATTTGATGGAAACGTTGAGGTCGGGAAGGCATCATACCACTCACTTGTCATGATTGGGATTGAAGAAGAAAGATTATTGAACCTGCAAGGAACCTCTACTCTTGCACATAGATGTTTATACAATTCTCAATATGATGAAGGTACAATTCCATCTAGTCTGTTATGGCATGCTAGATTTGGACATCTAAATTATGACAACCTTCGTCTACTGAAGAGAAATGGTGTTAATGGTTTGCCTACAGTTCCTAGAAACCTTTAGAAGTGTGATGCTTGTATTCTAGGAAAACACAACAAACAACCTTTCCATGATTCTCATTCCAGGGCACATCGAAACTGGAACTTATGCATTCTGATTTTTGTGGCCCAATGCTTATTTCTTCTTCCAATGGAAATAAATATATGATGAATTTTATTGATGATTACACTAGGATGTGCTGGGTTTACTTATTGAAGAAAAAATCTTGAGCATTTGATACATTCAAGGATTTCATGCATGGGTTGAAAATGAAGCACAATCTCATATTGGATTTATTAAGACTTATAATGGAACATATTATACTTCTAATGAATTTAAAATCTATCCTCACCAACATGGGATCAAACATCAAAAAACCGTGCCATATAATCCCCAACAGAAAGGTGTAGCTGAAAGAATGAATAGGACAAATTTAAATATGGTACGTTCTATGATGATTTTCAAGAATGTTAAACTTATGTTTTGGGATGATGCAGTTCTATGTGTTGTATATATCAAGAATAGATGTCTATAGAATGCCATCAAGAGCAAGACCCCCTATGAAATGTGCCCACATTCCCTCAGTGAGGCATCTCGGGGTTTTTGATTCCAACTGTGATGCATTGATACCTAAGGAACATAGAAATAAACTTGTTGTTAGGATTCAAAAGTGTATTTTCTTGGGGCACCGTAATACATCTAACTATCATATCTATGATGAAGTTAATAAGAAGTTTATAATCTCTAGAGACATTATTTTTCTAGAATCGTCCAAGGCTGACAATGTCATTGAGTAGCAGCTTGATCGCTTGGATAGATTCATACATGAAAAATATTTTGAGGAGTTTGATAATGAGATTCCATACCTTGAAAGGGGGATTCCTATATTCGAAAAATTTGTGGAATAATCGTTTGAAACACTCTCTCCCCCACTTGAAGCTCCAACCACTAAATCTAATGACACTTTGGGTGATGTGATTGACAGAATTGGGAGACTGCATATTAATTCCCCAACTGAGTCACTTGAGCAACCTAGGACTTCTGAGAAAGGTCCTCCCAAATGGCTGATAAAGACACTTGAAGATGGTCATCCCAATGAGGTTGAAAAGACAAGAACTGGAAGTTTCTATAGATAAGATGGAGGTGATGTAGAATATTCTAATTCACCTATTGATATGGATTTCTGTTATGATTGTGAAATAAATTTTTCTACAGATTTTGAACCAAATTATTTTGAGTAAGCTACTTCTCATGATGAATGGAAAGATGCAATGCAGAAATAATATAATGCCTTGATAAATAATGGCACATGGAAGCTGGTTGATCCTCCATTAAGAACCATACCGATTAGCTGCAAGTGGGTCTTCAAGAACGAGTATAAAGAAGATGGCTCACTTTACAAGCATAAAGGCAGGATTGTGGTTAAAGGTTTTGCATAGAAGGAAGGGTTTGACTATGAGGATACTTTTCCCCCACAACAAAATGGGCTACCATCTAGAAACTATTTTCCTTAGACACATTAAATGGTTTCAAAGTCCATCAAATGGATGTAAAAACTACTTTCTTGAATGGAGATCTGAAAGAAAATGTTTTTATGTCCTAGCCAGGAGGATTTGTTTTTATGCAAGCTTGTAAAATATTTATATGGACTCAAGAAAGCACCTCGAGCCCGGTACGAGAAGTTAACAAAGAATATTTTGAAACTTAACATCAAACACTATGATCTTGATGATGATTTGTTTGTCAAGAAAGTTGTAAAAACAATTGTATATCATGTAGTGTATGTAGATGATCTTCTAATGGCAGGGAACAATGAGGATTGCATTCATCCATAAACACAGAACTAAGAAAAGGCTTTGAAATGACATGTTTGGGCTATGTTCACTACTATCTTGGTATTGAAGTAACCCAACATCCAAAGTTTATATTCATGTCTCACAAAAAGTACATTAGATATCTATTGAGTAAGTTTGGCATGGTTCAGTGCAATCCTTTGACTAATCCAATGGAACAAAACTTAAAGCTCACATCCACTGAAGGAAAAGAATTTAAGGATGCAATGAAGTATCAAAAGCTTGTAGGAAGTCTCAACTACTTGACTACTATCAGACCAGAGCTTTCATTTGTTGTTGGAATCCTCTCTAGGTTTATGCAAAATCCTTTTGAGGGCCATTGGTCATCTGCAAAAAAGGTTCTAAGTTACTTGAAGGGAAATCAAGACTTTGGACTCAAATATACACAAGTGGGTGACTTCAACCTTGCTAGCTACTCTTATTTAGACTTCGATGGAGATAAAGAAATTGGAGAATATACTCCATGTTATGTTATTAGTCTTAGATCAAGACTTGTCTCTTGGAGGTCACGCAAATAGTCAGTTCTAGTAGATTCCACAACTGAGGCAGAATATGTGGCTGCAGCTGAAGAAACGAAGAAAATTATGTTACTCGGGAAAATTTTGGAGGATTTGTAGCTGAAACAAGAATAGTGAACTCCTCTTTTGGTTGACAACACCTTTGAAATAAAGCTGGCCAAGAACCCAAATTTTGTAGAAAACTAAAAAAAAATAATAACACACTCACCCATAAAATAAATATTAGACATATAGAAAAACCAGACATGGTGGAAAAGGCATGAGAGACTTTCCTGTAGTCTCTCATTCTCATGAATTTCATTATTAAAATAATGTTTATGATACATATAAATACATGAGGAAGTTGTCTCAAGATAGTGTATCTATCTTGAACAAACTTGGTTGAGAAAATATCTCAACAACACACTAATCAAGGAGCCTAACTAGTTGTAGAGAATCTCTCAACCAACTAAGCCTAAACTGACTCCTAACCATGAGGAACAAACTCAATCTAGAAAGGTAGGATTAAATCCTAACTTTCATGATTTTAATTAATTTAATTATTTGGACTTAGAATTGTTTTTCATGTGAGAGTGAGGATAACATTCCCCCCCTCAACGATAAGTCCGAATTAAGAACCAGGAACCATCTTCCAAGTTCTCATGCTAAAATTGTTGATCCTCAAAAAAATTTGCCTGAAAAACCACCAAAGTTGGATGTTGAAGAAACTGCAATATGAAGAGACCATGAATCAATTAAATGTCTGATTCATCTCTGAATGTCGCTTGACAACACCCTCACATGCCAAGCTGCAAAAGGATCCTTCTGTCCTTTGCTTGCAATCAACATCCATTGTCCACTGACAAAATATAGAGAATGCCCATAGGTGATGATGTTGAAAAACAACTCACTGTTGCTTTTGTTGTGTTTGAAAACTGCTCACAGCTGACTTTGCTATGGATCGCCCACTAGAGAATTTTGTTGATGCTCACTCGCTGATGAAAATATTCACTGGCTGATTTGTTGATGTTGTCGAGACTTTTAGTCTGACAACCTCTGAAAATGCCCACTAGCTACTTCGCTGATGTTGTCGAGATTTTCAATCTGACAACCACTGTCAATTTCATTGACATTTTCCCCCCTTTGTCAACTGAAAGGAGAGACAATTTTCTTCAAATTATTTCAAAACTCTCCCCCTTCAAGTGTAGGAGTGTTTCACTAGTGTACTCCCCCATTCAACTGCATGATAGTATCATCTTCATTTTCACTGTTGGTTGCATTATGTGTGAGTGAATTTGATTGTAAAACTTATATAATCTTTTGACCATGGATGACCATCCCATCGGATCAATCCATGAATAATCAATCTTCAATCTGGTTGATTCTTGTTGTTTTCTTCATTGTGTTGATGAGTGATTTGACTTGCCACAATGGCGACAAGGATGGAGATCAAAACTGTGATCTTTCAGCTGACCAATTCTTTGACAATAAAGGCAGTTTGGTTTGAGAACAACTTCAGTTTGTGTGTATTTCTGTTTGTCTTCAACTTTCTCAGAACTAGCTGATGTGATTTGTGTAAGAAACCTTATACTGACAAAATTAATGGGCCATCAATAATCTAGGATATGCAAGTTGGTTTCATCTTTGTCATATCCTAATCCTCATCGATTTTTGTTACTTTGAAGTTCTTCCCATGGCTTGATGATTGGTTTGGAAGAAAATTGAACTGGATCAGGGACCACTTCGACACTTGAAGTTGGTTGGATCAGTGACCTGGAATCATCAGCTGTATTTGTATTGGTCAAAGACTTGGAAGCATTACTCTTCTCTAGCAACTCAGTTCTTTGTAGTTGTGACTCCAGTCGAAGGAACTCAATCATTTCATGTGCATGTTGAAGATGCACTTGAATATCTGCAAGAGTTGTTTTGTGTATGTTCACCATGTCACGAGCTGATGATAAAATCAAATTCTTAAGAATTTGGGACAATTGGATGTGTGTCGCCATGTTTAGCTTGCTCACTTTGAATTCAGACTCGCTTTTATTGTTTCTTATTGCTGATGCTTTAAACACTTTATAGAGTTTTATGACTTGGTTTTTTGAACTCTTGATTTCACACTCGCTTGATGATGATCGCTTTCCTTGAATGCTTCACTGACACTTTGTGAATGCTTCAATCAACTTCACAATGGCTCGTTTGTTGTAGATGTCATGCTTTGAACTTTCACACTTGATTTTAAAATTCTCGCTTTCTTGGTTGTTTGAATGACACACTTTCTTGCTTGGTTGTTTGAATGACACGTTCTCTTTCTTTGTTGTTTGAATGGCTCCCTTAATTGATTGCTTACTGCACTTGCGTTAAACACTGACTTGATTTGATGCTCACTTGAAGAATAGAATACTAGAATTCACAATCGTTTGATGATGATTGTTTGCTAGATGGATTGCTTGAACTTGTTTTATTGATTACTGACACTTTGTGCTTTCTTGAATGTACTCATGGAATATGTTGATTCTAAAAAAGGAAGGGTGTCGAACACTGTCGAAAATGCACCCAATAGACAAATGAAAATTTCAATCTTGATGACTCAGTTGAATACTTACTTGACTTAATGTATTCACCTTAAAAATTCAAATTAGGGTGTCGGTTACAACCGAGAATGCACCCGTACAATTCAGCTAAAAAATGTTTATTTGCAAGTGATACAAAAAGTGTTGATGATGTTGATGTTGTCTTGGCTTGAAATGCTTGATTTTGTAGTGTCCTTAACTTGATTTCTTTGATTACATGATGTGAAATGTGCTTAGTTGGAAGATCATCTTATCAAGTTTATGATGTGACACTTTGTGCTTGTGTACTTAAGCTTGATTATAGGAGCTTGATTAAGTGTTCTTATACTTAAGATTTCTTATGTGCATGTAGTTGTTTTAATCATAATACAAAGAGATAATCTGAACACAAGTCATTCACACACATTTATTACACATGGTGTACCTAAGGTCCCCTTATTCAATTTCGGGTGGATCTAGGACACAAGCACCAAAAAAAATATGCATTTTTATTATACATGTGACAACCAACTCTTACACCCAGGAACAACTTTTCAATTACAATATTTTGTTTGTTTGGACCTTTTTTCAAACAACAAATTCACTGCAATCGCTGCTCCTTCACTCTCAAAATACTACAACAATTACCTTCCCTTAAAATTCACTTATCACTCCAAATATTACAAAAGAATAATTTCACCTTATCACTCCACAAAATCACACCTTATCTCTCCAAAATAAAAAATTTAATGCACCTTTATTTCATCCAAAAAAAAAACTATGATCACTTATGTCTCCAAAATACAAAATATACTCCTTATTTCTCCATTAAAAATATACATAAAAATAACTTGATAATCCACCTTATCCCACCATTAATTTTAATCTCTTTTATTTTAGAAACTCCTATTAAAAATTTCTTAAAAAAAAGTGAAAAAAGTGAATTTTACGTTCACTTTAAAATGTCAATGAATCCATTTTTTTAAAGCACGCATCATGCAATTGTCGCAACCATTTGCAAAAAGAAATATGACATGCATAACAGTTATTCATAACTCACTAGAGAGAGAGCCACGCTTAATTAACCTATTCTGTTCTTTGACATATGTTGCACATGTTTCCATTGTGTCACAGATCTCCACGCTGCTAATGCTTGAACTCCTGGTAGCAAGCTCTCTTTGACATGGCAACTTTCCTCACACACATGGTCAAGTGCCTTTTTATTACAATCACTCCCTTAAAACCACCCACGAGCCCTCTCCACACATTGATGGCGAATGATCAGACACAATCCAATTATTTGACTTTATTTAAAATATGAAAGTATTCATGTGCACACTTTCATTGAATTATAATGTACTCGGCAAACCGTAGCTCCACAACAATTCCGGTCGACATGTTGGGTGTTCAGGTTGGGTCTCTATTATAAATTCACACAGAAACATCAACTCCAATTTTCTGGTTTCCGATCATAAATTCACCACAACCAATGAAATGTTTATACAAATGTTGTAGCTACATGTAGAAAAATAAAGCAGTGCTCCTCTCTTCTACTCAGTAACCCATTAATTGCATAACCCACAGATAGATTTCAATGATATTGATCCCTGAAGATAAATTTTTGGGTTGTGTTACTTTCCACGACTAACCTACGTAGTGAACCGGGGGTTTAGAGGGGGGGCAGAGCCCCCCCTTTGTTGCGCCAATTGCACAGCGGCGGGGGGGCAGCCCCCCCGTCCGGGGGG
>APFE030409452.1:0-12549 GCA_000404065.3 Pinus taeda | reverse complement strand
TTTTGGTCAATGTGACCCTGGAAAAACCCCCTACAACTCTTGGGGAAAACCAGTTTGAGAGCTCTTCTTTATTTCTGGAAAATGTCTTTTGCAGTGAGAAAATTTTCAGCAAAAATTTCAACAAAATAAAATTTTCCAGCAAGCAAACTTATCTGTTTTTCAGCCAAACAGACAAACTGGAACTTCGCTGTACGAGATGTATGGACCGTACGAACTGTACGGATTGTCGTACGAACTGTACGGACAGACCTCGGCTTCCGTGTAGAAATTCGTCTCTTCGAAATTCGTGCCCAAAAATCAGTTTTTCCCAGTTTTCTCAGCAAAAATCTGTCTTTTTCTGCTTGTTCTTTCAGCTGTACTGATTTGCTGAAGAGCTGCCTTAGAATATGTGCCAAGTTGTTGCCTCCTTCTCCTTCCTGTCCAAAAATCTCCCTTGCTCTCTTGCTCTCCTTCTCCCAATTTGCTTATGAAATAATGAATGATATTTTCCTCCTTTTCCTCCCTTAATCCAACCCTAAGTGACTTTTGGGTGATCCCTAAATCCAATGGCTGAGATAGATTTAGATTAATGGCTGAGATTAAATGCACATTTAAATCTCACTTTCTATTTTTTAATTCACCCCACTTTAATAAAGACCCACTTAGTCGTTTATTTCCAAAGTCACTTTTCCTTTCTAATTTTTCATTGACTTTATAAAAGTCACTTTAAAATTAGACTTAGTAACTTTATCACTTAAAGTCACTTTTAAATTAGATTTTAACTTTATAAAAATTATAAAGTCACTTTAGGAGAAAAATTAAAATCTTTTCGACACTTTTCCCTAGGCCAAAGATCAAAGCCTTGGGGAACCACCTGTCCTCCGGTACCAAATTTCAACATTATCCTCCCATTCATTGGATAGTTTGTCCTAGCGGCCTCTTCAGCGAGCCATATTAACATCGCATATCGTAGACATTTAATAAAATATCTTCAAATATTCTACTCTATGTCATACCACATTTACCACCTAGTCCCCATGTTTGACTTAGTGGGTGAGGATGATTCTAGACCTCCTCTAGTAGTTCATTCTCGTTTTCCTCTTCCCTTAATTCTTCACTAGGAAGCATCATTCCAAGAAGCACTAAGGCTATCTTTATATAAGTAAGGCCACCTACCTAGAAGTTGTTGATCCTAATTCCAATGGTCAGTTTTTCCACTACGACATCCACATGATTTAGGGCCTTTTCCTCCTCTCCAAATTCACCCCAACTCACTTAGAAAATGAATTCAAATTGGAGGGAAACGTCCTTTTAGAGAAAAACCCACATTTTTTTTGTCATCCATTGTGACCAAACCATAGCTCAGTTTGATGAACCGTCAGCACCATTGGAAATATCTCATCGGGTACTATAATGGGTCTCTCTAAGTTTTTTATTATTTGACACTTCACTCAAAAGCCATTTTTCCAAGAAGGGTCACTTCGTCGCCTCTTAAAATAGAATTTTTGCATATGCAATGCTTGTACCTTGGTTACCAACTCCCCTTAGTTATTTTCATCTCACGTGTTGATTTTCATCATGAGTAACCATCAATTTATTATGCCTTCATGGTCCCCACCGGGCCTATTCTGTGTGGCAGCGTCATCAAGTCACCCTTGTTCAAAGCATCTGTAATGAGTCACCCTTGTTTAGAGCATCTATGATGAGTCACCTTTGCATCGATGGAGTACATTTCGCATCCCATTTATCATGTCACAGTATTTCATCCATATTTCCATACCATTTACCCCGCGTTGTCCATTTTGGCCTTCAGTCATATTATCCCCCATCCCCTTCGGAATCGAGTCAGTGGCTACCAGGTCAACCATGCACTTTATGCTCTAACGAGGGAAGTCGTATGTTTGTCCCTCGGTCCCATCTTCCCCATTCTCCCTAGTGTCAGTCCATCAGTCACATTAGTCACATTACTATTTTCCCTCGTGCCTTAGTTAAGGATCCCCAATTGCCTCATCTATGGCGGGCCCTATTCTGTCGACATCAGCACATCTATTCCAGAATAATGCCCTAGAGGGCAGTGTATCTTGGTTCTAGCTTCCACTCTTGTTCTTCACATCAGATCAAGCAAAGGGAATCATCATTTCCCTTTGACTTGGTTGTTTCATGCTTGTGACTCATACACTTGATGGTCTAGTGATGTAGCAAATTGTACCAGTGATTCTCGGGCATGTGCGAGATGTTTCACTATGAGAAATTACTTAATAAACCACATTTGTTAAGCAATTTATAATTAAACCCATTTAGAATAAATAAATAAATCACCATTTGTTTAATTATCTTCTAGGAATAATTAATTAAACCATTGTTTAATTAATATTTATTGTCACATTTGACCCAATTATGAGAAATAAATAGATAAATCATTAATTATCTTCTTTTTCTCTAGGAATAATTAATTAATCACTAATTAGTTATTATTCCTTGTCAAGTTTGACCAAAACCCTTAGGAATAATTAAATAAATAATTATTTATTTATTATTCGTTAACCATATTTCTTGAGATGATAAATAAATCATTTATTTATTTATTATTTCTAAATAAAAGTTTAAATAAATTTTCTCTCTAACCAAATATAATAAAATATTCCAAATGGTTATTCCTAGAATGGGGTTAATAATATTTTATTATTGCTCATAATTCGAGGATAACTTAATATTTTGTTATAAATAGAAGGGTTTTCCATTCATTATTCACTTTCAATTATTTTCATTGTTGAACTCACTGTTGTAACTTTAATTATTATCACTGCCGCACATCGTTTTTCTTTCCATTTGAGTTCTCACTGAGCTCATACATTTTATGTGTTGGGTTTTACACATTATAGAGGAGAGAGACTCTACAAAAGCTTAAAGAAATTTGAGGATAGCCAAGACCCCATCCCATAGAGGGGGGTTGGTAACATTATTTGTTCCCTTCATAGGTGTTGTTTAATAAAATATATTCTTTATATAGCTATTTTCCATTGGATTATTGGAGTTACTTGCGCTTATTTTACTATTCCATTTTGTTGTTTAACTATGACTGTGGCATAGATCAAGGCTTTGGCGAGTTTTGTTTCTATCATTTGTTGTAGATCTACAATGTTTAGCAGCCATTTTCTTTGTTAGGGTTGTTTGTCATCCATAGCCTTAAGTTATTTCTTTTCGTACACATTCAAGAAGAAAACGCAATAACTATCATCATTAGACAAATTTCAAATTCATCCTTTTCTCTTCCTTCATAAGGTGATTTCCTCAGTTTTATATCACTAACATCAAGGATCCAACTTAGAACTTTACTTCATTTCTTAGAACCTTTGTTTTTAGAACCCTTGTTTATTTATACTCATTTTCTCATCTTCTCATTTTAATAAATAGGTTTACTATCCTTCCTAAATCCTTTGCACTTTTATAGAGTTGATACTCCCACTTAAATCGTTTATTATTTACTATCCCTTCCTTCTTTGGGAAGAAGCATCCTCAAAGTAAGGTTGACCAATATTTTGATAAACGAAATGTAGTAAGATTAGGCTTGATTTCTCTAACTTGATAATTTCTTGTGAGTGTTATATTTCTTATTTATTATTAGTTATTTCTTCTTCATCTAGAAATTATATAAATGATCAATATTCTAGGAAAACAAAGAGACAAGAGACACCAAAATTAGGTTGTTAGCCAGGGAAAAACCCCACAGAGGGGAAAACCCAACAATCCTTCTCTTATAGATTAAGATCAAAATGAGATATCCAAGACTAATAACAAGACAAAATTGCCCCCAAAAATTCCAAGTCCAACCCTCCTCCAAGTCACCTCCAAGAGTCAAACCTGGTCCAATTTTGGTCGTCCTAATATTTCAGTCCTGAAATTTCAGACCTGCAATTTTGAGCCTGCATTAGCACAAAAAAATTCAGCTTGTTCATAGAATTATGTCCTCACATATGTGAGCTTTCCACATAAAAAAATTGGCCAACAAAAAGGGATATTCTTCTTGTTCTTAACTTGACTTTCTCTCTCCTTCAATTTTTTCTCCTTGTTCTCCTTCACATGGTTCATTTACTTTTCTTGTTTGTGTGATGGATAATATATCAAGTGAGCCAAACTTCCTTATATATCTATCTATCTAGGAGGTTGAATGGGTGCCATTCTAGAGGGTCGGGCCGACTTGTTCCAAGAAGGGTCGACTTGACATTTTGGATTAATGACTCGACATAAAAAAAAAATATATATTATATAAATATATATATTATATATATTAATATATATATATATTATATTATATATATAATATATATATATAGTATATGATAGATTATATATATTATTTTTCCTACAAATGTCTAAATGGGACCTGACTCAAATACATTTTTCTTTGACTCATAATAAATTATTCTTGATGCTTGTTGACTCTATAAGCATGAATAACATGCTTTTCCCAAAACAAAAATATAATAAAGAATATAATAAATGCATCAATGATAGAATTATATTACATTATGAATACTGAGACTAACCACAACTTCAACACTCCCTTTTAACTAGGGAGGTATTCATAATGACTAAACAGGGTAATATCAAGTTGAAATATTCATATAAGAAAGGATCTGAATGGATAAGCATCAATGATGATAGCATCATCATAGCCAAAATTGTCAAACTATGAGGCCTTGACAAGTATGTTTTATCTCTCCACTAGATCAAAGCACAACGTTGGGAGGCATTAATTTAGACACCATTGCCTCTCAAGGCACACACCCCACCTAGGTATTCCAAAGGTATGACCTCACAGGACCATTTCTAATCTCAAGGAAAAGTTGTCCTCCAGACCATTCTTTACCAAGTCCATGTATAAAACTTAGTATATCTATCCTAATCAACCACAATACATGACTAAAGAATGTACGTCCCTAATGCTTATCCAATCCACCATTCTCCCTACACGTGTTCATGCACTAGGCTTACAACAGTTAGTCCTGGCCATAGTATGTGACACATGGAGAATGTGGTGTCGATCCTCACTCCCTCTCAGCCAAAAAGGATATATCCATAGGCCAAATCTTATCTTAAAAAGACTCATCCTATTCCTTAGCAAGGATATTCCTTAATGAATCAACTACGTGTTCATCCTGTGGAGATCCATTGTAGCTTATTGGCTTCTATCTATATCGCATCTTAAATCATATTAAGCTTCGACCTTCCTGGTTTTCTTTGACAATCTTCATGTAGCCTTGATCAATCAAATCCAACGTGTCAATTTAACCATATTATGAAGCCAAACTGCTTCACAAATGATTGTACAAACTTCCATATCCTCTTTCTTTGTAGTGCAATATAATCTTGCCTCATGTTCTTCCAAGAAATATACTAGTTCCAACCATCAATAATATCTTTATTAGTAACCCAATCAATGTGAGGTTGAATAGAATATATCATGGAACCAATTAGTTGTCGGTACAATGATGTATCAACAATATCAAAACTCTTCAACTTCTTGCTAAAGGGTATTTCCATAGATATGGCATCTAATTCATATTGCATTCTCCTTCTTCATTTACATTTTCTAGGAAATTCTTCGTGCTTTGCTACATTCTTTTATCTGATGTCAAAGCTTGGGTAGTTATTATTATTGACCCACAAGCTTTATTAGTAGGCTATGAAAGAACAAATATAATTAAGAAAAGTACAAAGACAATAATAATAGTAGTAATAAAGGAGATGCATAGTACTCATATTTTTGAGGAAATTCAACTCCCTCTTAACCTTGTCCTCACATCAACATGATGCCATTTTTGTCATTATCAAGAGCTAGGGTTTCTTCTTTTAACGATTATCCCTAGGGTTTATCTTAGGATTTTTCTTATTTGTGCCTTAACAAGGGTTTACAAGCCTTGGATGCTTCAATATCTAGAATCTCCAAAACCTATCAACTTTTAGATTTTCAAATTCTACAAGCATACTAATATGTTAGTTGCAAACCCTATAAACGTTATTGACAACTCTTCTTTCTTGATAACAGAAACCTAGTCTTCAAGTGTAAGGAATGGTTTTGAATGTTAACATGTCAAGATTTCTAATATATCTATGCATACCTATCACTATAAAGGAGAAAAAGATCGTTAGCTTACTCTTCATGGTCATTTCTTAGATGTAATAATGAGCAAGAGGATTTAGTTTTATATTTAATATAGGTCATGAGAAGAACAAAAATTAGATGTACCTCTTCAACCTTACCTGTCCAACCTTTCTTTTTCTCCATTTTTTCCTTCGAGTATGGTATCATGATATGAATTTCTTGGGTTGCTACAAAGAGATATGCTCATATTGAATTCAGACTTCACACCATGGTAGCTCAACTTAATTCTTCAATTCTTTATAATTCTCTTTACTTAAGGGATGCATACTTCAAACTTCAAGAGATATAAGAGCAAGGTAGATATAATAGTCTAAACACTTCATACTATGGTCTATTTTACTTCATCCTTCATTCCTTCCTTTGAGTATGAGTTTCTATAAAATATAATGGATCAACTTGTTGTAAATTATATTGTCTTTATGGACTTGGTCATCATTGTATAGTAAGCTTCAGATGTCAATTATAAATTATTGGTTTTCCATAGAGACTCGACCCTTTTCATTGATATAGGTCGACTTACCATAATATGTATTATGCTTCTCTCTTGTATATAGTGTAACCTTCACAGATTAGTACCATAGAAGAAAGTATGATCTTGAACAACTAGGTCTAAATACCATCTCAGAGTAATTATAATCTTATCCTTGTCATTTTTCAAGGATATCGAATTTCTTATAGCTCATGTGATAATTATTACTACACTTCATAGATTTCAAAAAAATATTGTTTTAGATTTCATTGTCGTTCTTCACCTTTAAATTTTGTACCTTTTAGTCTCATACCTTTATTTTAAATTAGCCTCCAAAATTTCTTGAGTGATTGGAATTGACTTCTTTGTTCACATCATATGTGTGTATATTCCAATTGAGAGATGCGAGTAGATTCTTCTAAAGTAATTTATATTGTTAAGGAGTTCAAAGGAGTTTCACCAAGTGGTAAAGTCAGTTAGTGAATGTAATCATAGAGATGACATAAAATATGTATCTCTTCTTCAAACTTTGCTATGTTTTGTTCACAAAATTATTAACCAATCTTCTTATACATGCTTGCCACATCAAAGAGATATAGGTTCCATCAACAGCTTCTTTCATTGCAGGAAAGGTACCATAGGAACTCACAATAGTACCAAGAAATATGCCGCAAGAATACACATCATCATAGAGGGATATGTTACAAAAAACTTGCATCCCCATGGATAGATAAATCACAGAAACTCGCATATTCGTCTGGAGATTTCTCTTTCAATAATTACTAGATTTCTCTTTTGTTGATAATTATTTATGAATTCTATTAGCATATTTTCAATTATTTAAGCCCTTCTTCATCAAATAATTATCAAATGAAAAACATGAAGATCACAGACACAAAAGAACATGGAATATAGACTCTCAGCTAGGGAAAGACCCCTCTCCTAAGGGAAAACCCAATGAAAATATCTTCTTATAAATAAAATCAAAGTGAGACATCCAATACCCATGACCACATAAGAACTTCCACCTCTAGATTCCAAGTCAAACCTTCCATTCTACTCAACAAATTCATCATCAAGATATCAACAACTAGAGAAGTATCAAGGCAAAACTTTCACATATTCCATCTCACAGAGATATATATCATCACAAAATTCGTATCACAGAGAGGCATGTCATGTCACAAGAATTTACATCACAAGTAGCTCTAAAATTTGTATTATTACAGAAGACTGACTTTTGAAATTTGCGTCATTTTGTAGACCTGAAATCAAAGGAGAATGTCCTAACTTTTGTACTACTCCATAGAAAGGTAACCTCAATCCTTTGCATTAACTTCAGAGAGAATAATGTATGATCCGAGATTAATGATTTATATATGGCCTTCTTAAAATCCTTTGTATGCCCAAAATATCTTGATTCTTTTGTTAAAAGATATAAGAGAATTCCTTCAACAACCTTTATGTCATAAATTTGATGGTCTTGGCCATGCAAAGATTTGTTTCCTCTTGCATTATATTTAAAAACCTTCTTAGGGCTTCCTGCACACTAAACTTAGTCCTGATTAGGGCTTCTTCAATAGTGCTCATGTCTTTACCATAGCTCTAATACCATGTTGAGAAACCAAGTGTAGTCAGATTAGGCTTGATTTCTCTGTCTTGATAATTACTTTTGAATGTTAGATTTCTTCTTTATTATTAGTTATGTCTTCTTCATCAAAAAATTATACAAATGATCAATCTTCTAGTAAAATAAAGAGACAAGAGACACCAAAATTAGGCTGCTAGCCAAGCCAATACCCCACAAGGGGGAAAAACCAATAATCCTTCTATTATAGAATCAAATCAAAATGAGATATACAAGACCAATACCAAGACAAAATTGCCAAAAAAATGCCAAGTCCATCCCTCCTCCAAGTCACCTCCTATTGGAAAATTTAACTAATTTTGGTCTTCATAATTGTCACGTACTTATGTTATTATGTATATCTTATGTTACAAGAAAAACAAGAATTAAAAATATCATTTTAAGCATGTGTTTCATACTTCATTTTATTGGTCAACTAGGTCAAGCATGGTCTTCATGCTTCTAGGGTTTGTAAAATCAAAAAGAATATTTTTCTTGAGTCAAGAGACTCTTTATCACTAATATAATACTTTATTGGGAAAGTTGCAACATGAAAAAGATATTATTTTGAGTCTAGAAAGTTCATATGAGCCTCCAAGCACAAGTCAACCTGGTTTGAGGCTATTCAGCCTCATGAGAAGGCTATATATAAGAAGAGCTTGACCTCATTTGAGACACATTTCTACAGTTCAATCTCAAACAAGAAAAGGAAGACAAGAAGGAGCAAAGACCTAGAATAAGAAAGCATCTCAATGAGAAACCAAAATCTAATCTTTGTGACTATATTTCTGTCACATGTGCAAAGGATCTAGGGTTTTTGTTGTTTCTTAAAGGTTGGAATTGTAGACTTAATCGCAGGTTTGAAACTTTGTAAGAAGATCAAGATTTGAAGCCAAAAGTCTACAAGGAAAGGAGCAAGCTAAAGCAAATGAAGGATACCTATAGTTGATCTCTTCTACCCACACTTGTGGTAGGGTTTCGACAACTATTGTAGGACCAAGAGTTGTAGGACGAGATTGCAGATCTGAGCTAGGTGTTTGTTATGCAACTTGCTCACAAAATAGAAGAAAAGATAGATCAATGCCTTCAAAATCAGCCTCTTCGAGGGGGAAACCTCCTTTAAATTACACAAATGAACAATTCATTGATGATACAAATGACAAAACCTCATTTCTATATATAGGAGTCTAAGGGGTCACAATATATTCAAAGCTGACATAACAATAACAATATAAGGGAACAACAATAACAATAGTGGGCTTCTATGGTCATATTCAAATCTTACTTTAACTCCATCTCATGTCATCACATTTACAGGGAACATAACAAAAGCATTGATAGGCTTTCCAAGGAGGCCATGCTACTACCCAGAGGCCAGTGGATGATTCAGGAGCAGAGGGGTATAGCCCAATACCAATACTACCACAGGCCTTATATTGATCAGGCATATCATAGGACAGATAGGCCCTAAATATTTTTGGGACATATCCAGACATAATATTATTCATTGTATATATCATAGTATGTTTTTATTTTCAGACTATCTATTATGCTATCGCCCTGTGTGGTGAATCTATATTGTAGATATCTCAGTTATGGTTTTCTATTTCAGACACTATCATGCTATCACCCTGCGTGGTAAATATGTTTATTACTCAACACCATTTTTTAAATGGACATGGATGTATATATTTTGACTTGTATACACTGATATGGCTAAGGGCCAAATGCTGCATATGCTACCAAGAATATACTATATGTAATTTTTCAAAAATAATGAAAGATTACGATTTTTCCTTTGGAAAAAAAATAGTGGGCTTCTATGGGGCATAATAATAACAATACGGGGACAATAGGGGCACAACAATAATAATAAGGGCTACAATGACAATAGTAATGGGGGAATCACTAGTATTATGGGGACCTAACATGACCCTCTCCTTCAAAAAAATGTTGTCCTCAACGCTTGAGTAGTTTTGGATGCTTCTTTTTAAAATTATCACCCTCCCATGTGGAATCTTCAACGGGTAAGTTTTTCCACTTGATGAGATACTCTGAAATTGATCGATTTCGTAGTTGTCGAGTTCTTGTTTCTGTGACTGCTTTAGGTTCCAATATGATTTTTCCTTCCTCGTCAAGATCAGGCATTATTGTTTGAACTGGGATTTTGTCACCTATAACCTTCTTTAAGCATGAAACATGGAAAACTGGGTGCATTCTTGAAGCTACAGGAAGCTCCAATTTGTATGCCATAGTACCAATCTTTTGCAACACCTTGTACGGACCATAATACTTTGGTGATAATTTATTATCCTTCTTAGCTTGCTTGAGTGACATTTTTTTATATGGTTGTAGCCGTAGGAATACCCAATCACCTACATCAAAACTTATTTTGCTGCGAAGTTGATTTGCATGTTGTTTCATTCTATTATGCACTAAAGTGAGATTATCCTTTAAGAGTTGGAGAACTTGTTTTTTATTCTCGATGTGATCTTCCACTGCTTGAACCTTAGAGTTTTCTCTTAAATATGATGTGATAGATGGTGGATGATATCCATAAAGTTCCATAAATGGGGTCATTTTTGCTGCAGTATGGAAGGAACTGTTATACCACCATTCAGCCAGAGGCAACCATCTAACCCATTGTGTTTGTTTATCATATACAAAGCAACAAAGATATCCTTCCAAACATTTGTTTACTATCTCAGTTTTCCCATCAGATTGAGGAATGATAATATGATCTATTAGCTAACTGAGTACCAATGCAAGAAAATAATTATGTCCAAAAATTTCCTATGAAAATGGGATCTTTGTCGCTTATGATAATCTTTGGGTTTCTGTGTAGCTTTTGAATTGTTTTCATAAATTCAATAGAAATTGTACTCGCTTTAAATTGATGTGATAGTGCACAAAAGCGTGCATACTTGGTAAGGATTTCAACTACCACCATGATGACGTTCTTTCCTTCGAAATTGGCTAAGCTTGTGATGAAACCATTGAAACCTCCTCCCAATGTTGGCTTGGAATGGATAAAGGTTATAATATACCTAAGGTCTTAATTGTTTCAACTTTATTTTGTTGGCAAACCAAACATTCCGCCACAAACTTTTAAATATCCGATTTAAGGCCATCCCAAAAAAATTCCTTCTTAACCCTGTGGTAAGTTTTTAAAAATATCGAGTGACCTCCTAAGGGAGAGGTGTGCAATTCCATAAGAATATTTTGTTTGAGTTGGGAATTCTTACATAGGTATAAGCGATCTTTGTACCATAATGAATCGTTTTTCCAGCTAAATGTATCAAATGTACTGGGATCTTGTTGTAACTTTTGAATGAGTTCCCACACTCCTTCCTCATTCTTCCATTCATCCCTTGCTTCATTTATCCAATATGGTTGGATAATATAAATGGCACAAAGAAATGATTCCACATCCTCATCATTTCTTGAGAGTGCATCTGCCACAACATTTTTCTTCCCCTTTTTGCAGATGATTTCAAAGTCATAACCCAACATCTTTGTGACCCATTTTTGTTGCTCTTCTGAAGATAATATTTGTTCTAAAAAGTATTTAAGGCTATGAATTGTTTTCATAAATTCAATAGAAATTGTACTCGCTTTAAATTGATGTGATAGTGCACAAAAGCGTGCATACTTGGTAAGGATTTCAACTACCACCATGATGACGTTCTTTCCTTCGAAATTGGGTAAGCTTGTGATGAAACCATTGAAACCTCCTCCCAATGTTGGCTTGGAATGGATAAAGGTTATAATATACCTAAGGTCTTAATTGTTTCAACTTTATTTTGTTGGCAAACCAAACATTCCGCCACAAACTTTTGAATATCCGATTTAAGGCCATCCCAAAAAAATTCCTTCTTAACCCTGTGGTAAGTTTTTAAAAATATCGAGTGACCTCCTAAGGGAGAGGTGTGCAATTCCATAAGAATATTTTGTTTGAGTTGGGAATTCTTACATAGGTATAAGCGATCTTTGTACCATAATGAATCGTTTTTCCAGCTAAATGTATCAAATGTACTGGGATCTTGTTGTAACTTTTGAATGAGTTCCCACACTCCTTCCTCATTCTTCCATTCATCCCTTGCTTCATTTATCCAATATGGTTGGATAATATAAATGGCACAAAGAAATGATTCCACATCCTCATCATTTCTTGAGAGTGCATCTGCCACAACATTTTTCTTCCCCTTTTTGCAGATGATTTCAAAGTCATAACCCAACATCTTTGTGACCCATTTTTGTTGCTCTTCTGAAGATAATATTTGTTCTAAAAAGTATTTAAGGCTATCA
>APFE030409449.1:52309-139362 GCA_000404065.3 Pinus taeda | reverse complement strand
CTTCCATGAGATTTTTCCCTCAGAGAACTCCATGAACAAAGAGGAAAAAACATTGAGTGCGCGCTGGCTAAAAATCATAACCAAATTTAGGTGGCGTGGGCTTTGCTATATGACAGAGCGTCCATGGGTGCACCCTCTTTTGAGGAACTGAGTCATTGGCGCGGGTAAGACACTGTGGACCCGTGCTAATGGAAAAAGGGCACTTTTTATGGCTAATTTTCAAAAGGTGTCTTTAGGGAATTTGAAGTTCATACTCAGGAGAATCCAATGCAAGTGTTTTTAAGTTGTGTCACTGGTCACAGGTCCATAAATGTGTCATCCAATGTGCGAAAGCAAGGGTAACATGGACGGTGACCAACGGTGACAAATTACTGCGTAACAGATGCCCCCTAAAGCATGAAGCCCGAGAGAGAGAGAGGGGTGAAGTACTTTACAAGAACATATATAGCTGCCGCCGAGAATCTGCATTGAGAGATACAGTATGATAGTTCAAATACATGATATATGTGGCATTGTCGCAGCCATTCATAAGAGTACATGATGATCAAGATCCATAGTATGGACACAGCCATCTGGTTAGGATCAATGAATTGACTCAGGTATGGTCGCAGCCATCCAGTGAAAGAGTCATGTATCAAAATCACGCCTAGATTACAACAGACACAATCCAGGGTCTTGCGCTCCACCTCGACCCGAACACAAGTACAAGTCCAAGTATGTGAACATGTAAGCTGAAGTCGAACATGCATGGACATCGTCTGATTACCAGTCAATAATGAAAACTGTTAACAGACGTGAGAGGTACCACCAATAATGACAATGGTCCTCAAGGTACTACAGGTACAGTCTACGACGTGTGAATACATGAGCCGACGTCGAACACCCGCAGAGTCATCCGATCGGAGGCCAATGATGAAAACCTTGCGTTGAATACGAAGAACCTGCCATTGAGGCATCCAGGCTCCAAGGTACCGGAAGGTAGCATCTAGGCCACCTTCCTGGATAATGAGCTAAAGTCGACAGGAAGTGATCTTTGTCGAAGGTGGGCCATAATGTTTCCCACATCATCGACGCGAGACAGGAAGATACAATGTTGTGAAATGAGATTTATGAATTATCAAGTGGAGGCGGTTTCTTTCAGAGGTCAACTTCTCTTTGAACATATCAGCGGCACGACAGTGGAGTTGGCAGTATTTGACATCAATAGATCAAAGGTCATGGTGACGAGGCAATGAGCAAAAGAGAGGTCAAATAGGATCACCCGAACCGACGGAGGCAAGTGAAAATAAAGTGAGATATCCCCAGCCTGACACGAAAGCAGAAGAGTGCCATGTTCAAGAGCGACATACTACCGACACGACTTATGATTATGGTTCCAAAATTTTCTTTTTCCCCCGCCGTTTTTGGCGAGTACCCCAATTATTTTTAACAAGCTTGATGGGGATATCATATTCTTGCGGTATAAGTTCGACCTTCGGTTGAATCAAACCTAGTAAAATTTTAACGAGCCCTAGGCAGGAGAAGCTCAAGTCTCATCATAATGACGAGTCCAATGTCGTCAGGGTTTAACGAGTCCGATATAGGTAAAACTCGGAGTCTTTTTCATGTTTAGAGAGTTTGAAAAAGACACAGAAAAGAAAACTCCAAAGGTCCTTTTTCGTAAAGTTGTGTCTCTCGGGTCCGAAAAAGTGTAAAATGATGCCCGAAAGAACCGCCCGATCATTACGACCGAGGAGTACCTTTCATGAGTAGTGACTTTGATCTGAAAAAGTAAAAAAGGGTTCAAAATCACATTGTTTCGCAACCATTAATCAGTTTGAAACGACAAAAACCCGGTAATATTTTAGTGTTTAAACAGTCGATAAAAGAACTTAAAACGACCGCCCCTTAGTAAACGTTTAACGAGCCAAGAGGGACAACTCGGCGATCTTTTCCTCTTTAACAGGTCAGGAAAAGAGCTGAAAGCAGACCTCCATTTTTATTCTCTTTAGCGAGTCAAAAAGGGAAAAAATACTCGGCAATCTTTTGATGTTTTACGAGTTAGAAAAGAGCTTAAAGGTGACTTGGGTATGGGTTCATTTTTTTACAAGCTTGAACCATAGAGAACTCTGCTTGGAATCGGTTTCATGTTTACCTAAGCTTGAAACGAAAAAACTATGCTTGTTATAAGTTCGCATGCCCCCAGCATAATGATGCAAACCGAGGTACATGCCCCCCAAGCTTCATTGCATTCAACAAAGTGGATGGAATGAAGGTTCACTTTTGAGATCTTGGAAAGACTCGACTTATATTTTACGAGATCTTAATCAAAAGACTCGATTTGGAAAGGGAGGTTGTTTCATTTTTTAATGAGGTTGACACAGTAAAAGAACTATCCTCGTAACCCTTGTTCCATTTTTTAACGAGCTTGACACAAGATCAGGAACTATGCTCGAGTAGACCCAGTTTCATTTTTTAAGGAGCTTGACATAGGAAAGCGAACTATGCTCCGAACAAACTTCATCATAATGAATAGGAAGTCGTTGCTTCCAAGAGTGTCACTCCCAGTGGAAGGACAACATCTTGGAAGTCGGGACCCAATGCCCCTAGGACACTATGCATGACGGCAGCATCACTGGATACAGGCACGGGATAAGTAGCCACGTAGTTGACCTACGGTGAGGCAGATACAACTGGTGGGTAAAAAACAGGAGGGGATGACAACTGCGCAGGAGGCACCAGGGGACTAAAGAATGATAATTGATCTATAGTCACGATCCTTCCGTCGTGTGGAAAGAAAACCACACGGAAAAGTGAAGAGACAAGTTCCCCCATGGCATAAACATAGTCACGACCAAGGAGAAGACTGAAATCTAAAGCACCTTGGGTAACCAGTACGTCTATATAGAAGGTTTTGCCTTCCAAAGTAATAGGGAACTTCGGAAGGATCCCTAATGGTTGACTGGTTCCTCCGTCAAACGCCATCAGATTCTGTGCAACCGGCACAAGCTGTGGGGAGCCCAAAGCTTGCCAAGTAGTGGAAGGCATAAGACTGACAAATGCACCCTCATCCAACACAGTGCCAGGTACTACCTTATCATAGGCATGTACTATAATCTGGAAAGGCACATGGGATGGAAGGCGGAAAGCAGTCAGGTGACTCCAGTCGAAGGAAACGACTGAACTACTTGGTGGGGGAATCGTATGATTGCCCCCCTGCTCTACAGGAATCGAAGAAGGACTCTCAGGATCACCTGGGACAGGAGAGTCATTTTCAGACTCAGGAGAATTTGATGAGACGAGAAGAACATGAGCGTGACACTCTTTCGAAACAGAGTGGTCAACAGGTGGTGAACCCGAGTTGACACTCTCTCCGACCAATGGTTGGTCCCGAACAGGATTAGCATAGCCAGGTTCGAAAAGAGGAGGATGGAAAAGAGAAGGATCTAAAGCAATCTCTTTGTCCACAGGGAGAGGATCTGAACAGAGCCTCTGATAACCATCGGGGAGCTAGGGTGTAGAAGTTGTAAGACCTTCCAAAATAGCGGAAGCTTTATCCATGAGTGGACAAAGATGAAGGAGATGGTCGCCTTCACATAGCTTACAGGGGAATCGAATCTTCTCGTTCTTCTTACCATTACCAACTATTAGGATAGCATCACCATGAGCTTCAGAGGACGATGAGGGATGAGCCAAATCGTGAGACCATACTTCTAAGATCCTAGGAAGGCCAGGACAATCATGAAGAAGATGGTCTCCCTTGCACAATTTACAAGGAAACTTAACCTACCGCGGAGGAGCAGAAGGAGTTTCGACCTGAGCTGTATTCGGAGCAGGAGCTACACTTTGAGCCTCTCGCTTATGAGACTTCTTCTTCTTCGTCTTCTTCTTCTTCTTCTTCTTAGCCACCTGGTTACTTGAATCCAAACTTTCACCAGGCGAAGTAGAAGATGAGGATGTAGAAACAGGCGAAGAAGAGGAGAGGTCCACCTTGGAATCAACATGATGTTGTTCGGGTGGAGGAACTGATTGACCAGTAGTTGAGACATTAGGGATCACAGAGGTTGAGAACAACCAAATAGGCAACCCAACAATTAACCCAGGAAGGGACAACATTGCCTTGTAAGGAGCACCAACATTCCCAAAAGGAGGAAAATGACCAGGATTCCCATAAGAGGGGATTCCTGGGTTGGTGAACTCTGGAAAAGTTGCCACCAAAACTGAAAATCACACACGGGGCTGAAAAAAGTCACGACACACAATCAAAAGGTCAACAAAAAAAATCTAACAGGGCGTGTGATCACGAGTGAATAAATTTTAAGACATAAGGACATAACTTGACCTTTTCATCTTTAAAGAGTCGAGAAAAGGACAAAAGGATGACTCTAGTCGCCTTCAAATGTTTAATGAGCCTGAAGTGACAAGTGCTCAGATGAGCCTTTTCTTTTAGGGTGTCCGAAAAGGATCAAAAGTGACTACTCTGGAGAACTAGGCAAAAGGTTTACCAGACAATCTGTAAAACTGCATATACACCTTGGTAATCGTATGAAATCCAAGGACTTTCCATACGACAATCAATCTTCCTGAATGCTGTTTTCAGTGCATTACGAGTCGTAAGGCGGCAGACATGGCTTCCTATGGATAAAGGATGATAACCTAGTGGGGTGTCCCCATATACTCGACGGTACATGGGAGCACAAATCCATACTAGACCATTATTGAGTCACAGAAGGAGGAATCACCCAACCTTAAGTAGACACAAAAGTGACTAGGTTTAACGATGCCGGAGCACATCTCTAGCCTAGACTTCTAAACAGTGTGTGTTATGTTCCAATGCGTTGTTAGATTCATTCGGTTTATTTTAAATTTGATCTTGTATTAGGTTTCAGTTTTCAGGCCCTACCATATGTAATCTCTCAAAATTCCCTAAATGCAAACTATATGCCAAAATATGTCATTTCATTCGATGAATGCTAGTTACGAGAGGGTTTGAGAGCTTTCACGCAAACGAAATGATCACAAAACAACAAAGAACTTCCCTAATTCAGCTAATGCAAATTAAAAAACTTTTCTTTTAATATCACTAATCACTAATCAAAACGAAAAGCTTCTAATTCTCATTAACCAATACAAAGCAAAAGATATTTTTTCCTTTTGTTGATGGCAAAATGCACTAAACAACTTTGAGAAATGATAACAAACAAATTCTATTCAATACAAGCACATTCAGTTCCCTAAACCACAAATCAAAATTCCAAAGAACGCGAAAGATCCCAAATACACCAATGAGCTGTGTAATCTAGGCTCAAAGTGAGATGAAGCGGAATTCAAGTGAAGACAAAACAAGACACCCAAATAACACGATAAAATGATTTACAACTACCAAACAAGTGCAAGGGAGTAATCACAAAATCGACTGGACCACTGGAAGATCAAAACACCTGAGGAAGGCTCAACACACAAAGCCACTAGATGCCCTAAGGCTAGAAATGTGAAATCGATATAAAAAAGCCAACACCCAAAGGGTAACGATCAAAGCCAGTCAAATCACACTCCAACACACTTAAGTAGTCTAGAAAGGTACCCATAACAAAAACCAAGCTTAGAGGGCTCACAAACATGCAAACTTCAAAAGTTCCCAGGCTTGGCGCGACTGTCAGGCTGCAACTAGCGCCTTTCAGGGATTGGCACGGGTTGTCAATGTGCAGCTAGCGCCAACTGGCAGGACTGTAATGCTATAAAAAAGCGCCAACCAAGTTTGCTATGGAAAAATAAAAAACAAACGAGCCAAAGCTAAGTCAACAGTACCCAGGTACACCAAGGGGCAAGAAGCAACATAGGGACTCAACCCAGAAATCTAATCAAGCAGGAGAAACCAAGAAACAAGGTAAGTTCCAAACCGTTCAGTTTGTAAACCAAACCAGAGATGGACTGAAGTGGAATTGATCTACTTTGCTAATGCAGAGCAATAGCGTTTTGAAAGCTATCTTTCCGTACTTCAGGCTCCATCCAAAGTTTACAAATCAAACAACAAGACAAAAAAAGCAACAAGACAAAAAGCCAACTCCCCAACGGAGTCGCCAAATTGTTGTGGAGGTAAATCCCCTCTGCGGATAGAGGTGATCCCTACTAGCCCAAACGGGGTCTAGCAACAATCGAACAACGCTAACACACAGGTTCCTAATTGCAAATCAAAGACCAATGATGAGGGTCTACCTGGATTCCAATGCTAGTACTTGTAGAAGAGTTATCGCTCTTGTTCCTTTGCTTCGGCTGGTCACAATCCCCGCAATCCTCGTGAATGGACACCTGCACATGCAAAGAATGACACAAATGCAAGCATAAAATCCAATAAATGCAACTATATATCAGTCAAAAAGGATATAACTCAATCATCATTCCAAAATACAATAAGAGTGGAACCATAATGATAGTCGTCTATTATTATTGATAAACAAAGAAGAATACAACCATAGTTCTGACGTCAAATCCTCCTTTTGTTGGGTGATCAGCAACACATGCCTTGCAAAGCTTGCTGGGAATGGGGAACAAGCCTCTCTCTCCTTAGTTACTTGGACAAGAATCTCCTCACTTTAGATTTAGCCTTATGGGAATGAAGAAGGCTTCTTGCAACATGAACTTGACAATTCTCAATCTTTGGAATTCCGGAACTTGGAGACTAGCTTGTCAAAGGCAAAAGGACAAGCTTTTATAGATAGAGGGGAAGGAGTTAGGATTTCCACAATATTCATGGAGTTGGCTTTATCACTAAGAAGCTTCCATGAGAAGGTTGCAAACAACTTCCCTTCTATGGAGATTCGAAGCCAAACTGAACCAACTCAAGATGGAATCAGTCCATGAATGGGTTAGGAAGAACCTTCGTAAGTTTGTTTATTAAAAACTTTACCCAACTGGGCTGGCACAAGTGCGACTCTGAGACAGAGCGCCAGCTGGCACGCCCTCTTTGGAGGATTTCCCCCATTGGCGCGAGTGATACACAGTGAAACCGGGCCAATGGAAAAAGGGATATTTTTATGGGTATTTTGCAGAAGGTGTCTTCAGGGCATATGAAGTTCATGTCTAGGGGAATACAAGGCAAGTGTTTCCAGGTCATGTCACTTCTCACAGGTCCTGGAACGAGTCCTCCAAGGTGCGGGAGAAGGGGTAATAGGGGCGGTGACAAATTGCTGTGTAACAAGTAGCATAGGTAAGGTCCATCTGCATAGTGCCTTTGATCTTTGCTGCCCACGATCTTGAAAGCAACATCCCAAACTTAGGTGGAATGTCAGCCACAACAATGTCCATGACAATTGTCTTTGCTGGAATTTGTGTTAGCCCCACAACAACATCTTTAGTCAAACCAATGCATTGAAATCTTTTTGAATCAAAAGAGAATAAATCCTTATATGGTCTGGTTACCTGCAACCCCAACCTTTCCATGATTACCTTGGGCATAAGATTATGAGAGGCCCCTGAATCTAACATAGCATTATGCAAGGTCATATCATGAATACTAATGCTTATGTAGAAAGGGGGAAATTCTTCATTATGATCATCTTCAAGTGTTGGACCCAAGTAAATAATAGGATTATCCTCTTATACATTTAAGATATCAGCCACTCCTAGTTGTGAAATATGCATCTCTACAATCTTACTTCTGTATTTGTCTACCTTGAGGATTTCACTAAAAGGGACTGATATTTTGATTTTCACAATTCATTCTCAAGGTTAAAAACAGAAACAATTTTCTCAATTTCTTTAGTAGGAGATGAAGCTTGAATGTCTCTTTTTTCAGGTGGATAATCAACTTTACCCTCAACAACCTTTAGGTTGTCCCTCTTGTCTTCAACAACCTTTGAAGCATCCTTCTTGGGCTGTGATTTGCTTGTTGTAATTGGCACATTTCTATTCCCGAGGTTGTACTATTTTTGCATTTCAAAGATAGCATGTTGGTAACCCTTTAAATAGTCTGAAGGCTCCTCTCCTTGTTTGGTCACACTGGACTCATGATGTTCTTCCTTAGTCAAGAAAACTCCTGACACTTCTTCATCAAGACAATGAATGGATTCTTCAGGAATTTCTCGTTCATCTTCTTCATCAACTAAGTTCTGCTGAAAAGGGGGTCTTACTGGAGGATCGGGTTGTTGATTCCTATTTTCCCTTGGCCTTTGTTGGTTTTGTGGTCTCCTAAACTAAGGATTTCTAAATTGAGGCTCCTACTGTATAGGAGGAGCAGAGGTATTTCCAAGAGCCAACCGATCCATCAGCTTCTCCATGGTCTTCATCATGGAATCAATTTTATCTTTTGGAGCTGAAGAGGAAGGTTTCTCTTCTTCTTTCAATTTAGCCTTTCCCATATTTGATTTTTTAGCAACAACCATGTTTACTTCCACTTTAATTGCATCATTTTGCATATCAGCAAGGGTAGCAGGGTCTCTCTCTCTGAGCAGTAGAGAGAAATCAGAATCAAATGCTTCAGCATATCTCAGTTGTGCCAAAGCTTCAAGAGGTTTTAAACGAACTGGGATGGAATTAAACACTTTGTTAAACCTCTTAGAGAAGTTTTGAATGTTCTCATCAGGTGCTCTTCTAAGATTATTGTATTCAATAAGAGCTTGAACCAGATTAGTTCTATTTCCCCACTTCCTCAAAAAACTGTCTTCAAACTCCACCCAATTATGAATGCTTCTAGCTGGAAGGGCTTTAAACCATTTTCTAACTTCCCTGACAAAGGTTTGTGCAAATAATCTTAGCTTCACATCTTCATCATCAACTTCCTCTCTGTCAAAAAAATCATTTAATTTGTCTACATGTTCTTCTGCTGTAATTTCTTCATCACCACCCCATGGTTTAAAAATTTCAAGTTTAATATGACTCCATGCAATGAATTTTTGAAGCTAGAGTTCATTGATTTGGACTTGAACAAGTCAGTGCCCAGGAGTTTTGTCAAAGAGTCATATGCCAATTTTCTTACCTGCATACATAGATATTTCACTTGTGAGGGGCAGTATCATAAGGTGTATTCTTACCACTTCAAACTTCTGCTTCATTTCACTGGAAAGATATATCTTGATTTGCCTTTCTATTTGTTTCGTAGCCTAGGTAAAATGTGTGATAAGGTTCAGTTTAGGAAGGAAGCCTTTGAGACCTCGTTGTTTCATCACGGCTTAGTCAAGTTGATCACTTTGCATGAGCTCCAGAAAATAGACAGGGATTGGTCCTTGTTCATGTTTATGTCAGGCTTCAACGATGAAACTATTGATGTGCATTAGGCATCACCTACAGCAATTTCGTAGCGCGCTACGAAACTGCTGTGTGATTTCAAAAACACAGCTTAGGATCAAAATTTACTTTCTTGGGTCTTTCTTTTTTCTACAATGGCTTTTCCAATTGTCATGAAGCTTTTCAAACTAAATATATAGCCACCATCTTTCAAGGTAAGCAAAAAGGTAACTCATCAAAAATTAGGACTTGGCCTTACTTCTTATGTGATTTCTTTTAGTTAGGATTTCCTTCATGCTGGTTTAGTTGTATCTTCAGATCTTCGATTTTCCTCTTCATACTTCTAATTCCAGCTCTCATTTTTGCATTAACCCGTATGATGTGTCTTGCTTCTTTAATTGCAGAGACTGTCCAGGTGTACTATGGAGCATGATAATTAACCACTTCGGGTATTGAAATTGTTTTATCTTCCCACAGAGCCTCCATTTTATTAAAACGAGCTTCCTTGATTGCATGTTTCCTTGAGGCTTTTCTCAGTTTGGCAATTTCAAGATTTGCCAACTTCAATTTCTCTTTCAACTCTTCAAAACTACACTCCTACTGCTGAGAAATGGCTGCCTTACCTCTATCATTTTTATGCAGCCGCGATGATGTTTCTGATGAACCCATAGGCCTTTCATGAGGTCTTCTTACCTCCCCTATTTCTCTTGCTTCTGGAAATGCCTCTTGTATCTCTTTTGACCGCCTCGTTGTAGGTCTTCTTGGCTTAAAAACAAAGTCAGAGACCTAATCATCAAATTTGAGTTTTTTAGAGGATTTGGTCCTTTTGATTTTGCCTTTAATTGTTTCTATCAAGTCTGCTCGAACTACATGATATTCTTCAATGTCGATTGCCTGCAGCAAATCATTCAGACTTCCCTCAGTAATTGATGTCTTGTCCTTTTGTTTAGCTAACTGGCTCCTCGTTACTATTCTCTGGACCGTTTCACCTGTAGATTTCTCTTGTAACGCCTCTTTGATCTGAGATTTGCCTTTTTGTGACTGTTGGTGTGTATCCTGAATCATTAATGGTCTTGTGGGCTCCTTTACCTGCTTCCTATCTTTTAGCTTCACGAATCTCCTAGACCTTGTTTCTACACCTGGACTGACTGTTGGTGAAGAAACCTTCATAGCCTGAGGACTGAGACCAATTTCATCCTTGAAGACTGACATAAACATGAGCAAGGACCAATCCCTGTCTATTTTCTGGAGCTCATGCAAAATGATCAACTTGACTAAGTTGTGATGAAACAACAAGGTCTCACAGGCTTCCTTCCTCAACTAAACCTTATCACACATTTTTCCTAGGCTACGAAACAAATAGAAAGACAAATCAAGAGATATCTTTCCAGTGAAATGAAGAAGGAATTTAAAGTGGTAAGAATACACCTTATGATACCCCTCACAAGTGAAATATCTATGTATGCAGGTAAGCAAATTGGCATATGACGCTTTGACAAAACTCCTGGGAACTGACTTGTTCAAGTCCGAATCAATGAACTCTGGCTTCAATAATTCCTTGCATGGAGTCATATTAAACTTGAAATTTTTAAACCATGTTTCCTGTCCCCTTGGGATTTTAATGACTGTAGATATAACCTCTAGAGAGATGGGTAATTTGAGCACCCCAACTTTCGAATTCAATCCTGTGAAATTTAAAGCAAATTCTTTGGTGACTTGCATATGACCGCCTTGAAGTTTCTTGCAAAATCTCCAACAGCCAACCTATTTGAATGCTCGTTCAACTTTAATGATCTTTAGGATAATATCTAAGCCTTTAGGTTCGTTCCTCAAACACCTGCCTGATCTGTGCTCCTTTCTTTCTGTAGACCCCTCCATGGAATTCCTGCAACATGAATATTAAAGAAGCCTGTACCATCTCAATTTCGATCACTACCTCACTTGCAATGGATAAGGAAATCTGCCTCACTTGATCTTCAAAGAATTCAAATTTAACGCCTGTCAATTTTCTCCTCATGCATGAAACTAAACATAAATCATGACTATGAATACTTGGCTCTTTTTTAAACTTGCAACCTGAGCGTACCAAGACACCTAACGACTCTAATGATGAGGATAAGCGATTGAATATGATAGGCGAAGTGTATAAGCTGACAACTGATGATGTAAACATAACGAATTTTGATAGATTTGACATCTAGGTGATATTTTCTACAAATTTGCATGAATCCTCTATTTCGTAGCGCAGCGAGTGAAAGTCTGTGTTTTGCGTTATGAAAACACCTAGACTAGGTTTTGTGCTACGAAAATACCTAGACAATTTCGTAGCACATAAGAACCTTAAAACGAATTTGATACATGAAATCTATGTGAGTTGAGGGACCAATGATGAATGAGAACGGAGTGTGGACCTTTATTTAACCATACCACCAAGACTCTTAGGACTTAGACACTAGAGCAAACATGGAAAAACTAAACCCGGACTAACACCTAACCTTTACAATCAAACTGAGGTGAACAATTTATAAATTGTTTCTTAAGGGATAACAGAATGGATGTAGCTGACGTAACCTGCATCTGAGGTATGGAAGTCAAGGCCGACTGAGCAGACATGAAAGGTCTGGAAAACGGAATGGTAGTACTAGACCACATAGAGCTCTGATGCAGAGAGGTCGAACCAAGTATGTCGACTAGAGCACGATAGCGAAGTGGCAACAACACATTTGGAGCAGTGTGGAAAGGAAAACCTTTCGGGGGAAACTGAGGTTCCCCGGTTGACCCAAGGCTCTCTTGACTACTAGTAGGACTTGACTCATCCATGTTAGAAGTGGCCATCAGGATCGACGCACCAGGAGGAGTAGACGGGAGATCCGAGTCGAAAAAGTCCCAAACGTTAGGAGGAGTCCAATCAAAAGGATCCTCATCTAGAGCTTGGGAATCAAGAGGCTGAACACTCGGGACAATGGGAAGAGTACCAATAACAGATGATACCTCAGAAGATATAGGAGAAAGGGGCTCTCAGTCACTTGGCAGGCACGACGAATTCTGTGAGTTCTCCAAGATGGCCTAGCTCAAAATTCTGGGAAAAAAGATATAATCAATAGGGTTGCAAAAAATCTGTCAAGATGTGATCATAATGTAGCCAATATTAGTAGGTAAAATGTTATCATGGAATAATAAATTTTATGACACTGGAATGAAACATTGCCTTTTCATGTTTGAAGAGTCGAGAAAAAGGACTAAAGATGACTCTAGTTTCCTTTGAAGTTTAATAAGCTTGAAAGGAAAAGTGCTCAGGTGATCCTTTTACTTTTAAAGAGTCAAAAAGGAATGAAAGTGACTACTCTAGAATTCTAGGCAAGAAGTTTACCAGAAAAATCATAAAATTGCATATACATCTTGGTAATAAAATGAAAGAGAAATGACTAAGGACTTCTCGTACGACAGTCAATCTTCCCAAACACTGCGTTTGGTGTGTTACGACTCGTAAGGCAGTAGACTCAACTTCCTATGGATAATAGGATGATAACCTAGTGGGATGTCCCAATATATACACAATGATATGGGGAGCACAAATCCGTACTAGCATCTATTGCATCACAAAAGGAGGAATCACCCAACCTTAGTGAGAACAATAGGAATTAGGGTTAACGACATTGGAACACGTCTCTAGCCTAGACCTCTAGATATGTGAGCATTAGGTTCTAATGTTTTTTTAAGTTCATTCAATAAATTTTAATAGTTAATCTTGATTTAGTCTCGATTTTAAGGCCCTATCAAATGTATCTTTAACACTCCTAGAGTGCAACTAGATGAGCAAAAGACCATTTTCATTGGATAAATAACTAGCTAAGGAAGAGTGAGAGGTTCAATGCATAACAGCTGAATGGCAAACAAGCAAACCAATCAAAGGCAAAGGAATACTTCTACCATCTACTCAAACTTGCAAGCAATCGAAGAAAGAATGAGAAACACACTTTTTACTTTTCAATGTCTTAATTGCAAGAATCTACTAATGCAAAAAATCATTTTTCAAACCTTAATACAAGATGAATGCACTTCTTTCGTTTTCTTGAATAAATGATAAGCAACCATATGCACAAATGAATCAAAGACTCAAAACTAAAGAAATAATCCTTTTTCACAAAACTGGAAAACTATCTCATTGACTGGGAAGCAAAGCGATTTATGCCAAGTGAAAGAAGGAGACCGAATGAAAAAGACGAGGAAGCTCAGTGACCAAACACATAAACCAATCAAGAGAATGACAAACAACAAAAAAGAAGAAGCCTAAAACTATGAGAGATATTTTACCAAGCAGAGTCTAAATATCTCAATGAAGGAGTGACCCAAGCAAACCAAGCAGTGGAGAAACCCTAGGGTATTTATGTCACACGATTCAAGAGAGAGAATTTGAAAAGACTTGAAAATAGAAATCAAAAATAGTAAAACCAACACTTTTTTCACAACAAAGAGAAGCAAAACAAGCTCTGAGGACAAAAACACTAGCTAATCAACCAAACAAACCTCAAAATTTGAAACTCACAGGAATTGTTGCAAGTAAAACACTACCAACATGCACCAATAGCAAATCGCCGCATCTCCCTAACCAAGCACTTTGCAATGTCGTCACAAAAGTACATCAGTTAGCTGCGTCGAGCTGATTTCAGGCCTTGGCGTGACTATTAGACAATTTATCCACACCATACAGTAAAAGGTGCAACCCAGAAGATAACACAAACATGACTACTTTGTGACTGTTAGGAAATAAATAGGGACAACCCAAAATCAAAAGAAAAAAAGGAAAGTTGGACTGGAGTAGGGCCAAATCTATCACTCAGAAGGTTTGGAAGGTTATATAAGTAGTTCAATAGCTTCTAGAATGAAATATGCTACCCAAATAGTAAGGAAGACAATAAACCAACAAAGCCAATCAACACAAAAGAGAAAAGACAAGTCCCCAGTGGAGTCACCAACATGTGACACAGGTAAGTTCCCTCTATAGATAGAGGTAACCCCTCTAGCCCTAGAGTGGGTTTAGTCACTGCATAGATAATACCAAAGAAAATTTCCTTAGAAAGTTGGTGTTATGAAGACCTACCTTGAATCTGAAATTCGATGAAGTCCTCATCATGTTGCTCCATCTCTTTGTTCTTCTAGTCGTTCATACCTGAAAACAACATGTAGAGAAACACCACAAATGCAAATAGAAAACAACCAAAAAATCTACTTTAAGAGTCAAGGAACCTCAAGCTATCGACATACAATCTAATACACAATATAGGAAACAAGATATTGATTTGTATTAATATAAATCAAAGTAGAACTTACAATCGAGCCTTGATGTCGTAAGCCTCCTTGAAGGGTCCTATCGGTATGTCTCTGTAAGCATTTACTTGTGAACTATCTCCTAGGGGAACATATGACTCTCTCTTCTATCCAAAAGGGTTGATACTAGAAATCTCTCAAGCAAACTCTACTTAAGCATCTCTCAAATCAAAATACAAATGAGGCTACTTCCACACTCCAATAACGCTCTCTAGCTCTACTCCTCTCTTAGAAACTTGAAACTATCAAATTACATCTAGCTATCATTCCATTACATCGAAGCTAGCTGATGTTATTCATGGAGGAGATATTTATAGGAGGGAGAGGTCCCATAAGAGAAGGAAGGAAGAGCTTATCTATTAGGGAGGTTGCATGAAATGTTGAACAACTATCCCATAGGAGAAAGGCGAGCTCAACTTACCCATAGCCAGCCATAGGACCACCCATGAAGCCATTTCATCTAGAATTTTTGACGAGTTGTTGAAAAACTTGCCAAATTTGGCTCGTCGCGAGTGCAAGATAGGGACAGAACGAAGACTTTGCTAAGGCTAGTGTTAACTTGTCAATCTTCACGAGGAGGATAAGCTCTGACTCGCGATGACCCAGAAACTTAGGTAAAAAAGGTCTTCTTCAAGGATAATGAAATGAGACACTCCTCCTGAGAATGGAATGAAGGTAATGACACATGAGTGGCAAAACGACACAACACAGATGTTAGTAACATGGACTGGCAGTATCCACGATCAGGGAATGCAGAGTTGGTGACAAATTACTATGTAACAGATGCGCCCTAAAGCATGAAGGCTGAGAGAGTGGGAGGGGTGAAATTCTTTACGAATCCATAACCAAAACAGAACATCCTCACAGAGAACCTGTAGATGCAAGTACAACTGATATCTCTGATACATGAGTACATAGTGAAAGGAAATACATGTGCATTTGGATGGCCATCAATCACAAGCCACGATTGTCTCCTATGGTGTATGCCAACCTAGAGGGCTATGTCAAATTCAAAGTTTACATCCATCGAGTCTCCATTAGGGTGCAGAAGAACCTATGGAGAAATGGTATGACTTGTCGTATCTGGAACAGATGATGCGATTGATGCAGTGCTTGCTCAATGGCTGGCAAAGTGGCGCTCTACAATAGATTTGGCGGTGGGCAGAAGCAAGTCTTCCATGCAGAAGAAAAAGGAGGAGGCTAAGCTTAAGATGCATTAGCTGGCTGAAAAGAGGAAGAAGGACACTGCTGATAAGGCTCAGGTGAAGCGCGAGGCCGCGTAGCAAACAAGGAAGCAGATAGGTGGGACAGAGCGAGGCTCTCATAAAGGTGTGAGGTCGCCTTCACCTGAGATCAAGGAGGAAATAGATTAGTAGAATGGAACCGACCCTCAGGAGATGTCTGCCTACGTCAAGTGCCCAAGGGATATGGAAAAGGGAGGGCCCAAGAAGAAATCAAAGGTGACCATGACCTCGTTGGACCCCATCACATTAACAGAGGGTGATTTACATGATATCAGTGACACAGTTAGGGATGTCACTGCGAAGGCCCTACAACAATTTGAATAACATCAATAGATCATCTTGGGGACTATCTAGACAGGGTTGCAGGAGCTACAGACCAATACGTCGCAAGCTGGCATGGTGTCTACCAGCCTAGCTATCAGCACTTTAGAGGCTATCAATATGCTACGCACGAAGACTTCCAGTGTGATAGTGCTACCAAATGGACCATTGACCACAGAGAATGAGGCTGACATGCCCACTATAAGAGCCCTAAAGGGAGTCGGGTTGAACTGGGTAGTGCTCCTGCATGAAGCACTCCACCTATTGTAGGATGGATTAATTTTAGAGCTGAGGGCCCAAGAGTACCGCACCCTCCAAGTGATCAGTGAACAATGGATCAACAATGATCAAATGGCCTTATAGAGAAATGTTTCCATCGTCGCTGAGCTTGAGGTGACTAATAAGAGAAAACAATTATGCAGGTTGTTGATGAGGCCTACTGAATGGTGCAAGAGTTGGCCATTGGAGGAGGAGCCAGTCAAGGTACGCATCTGCAAGTTGGCCACAAGGGTGCACGACACTTAGACTGAGATGGCACAGGTTCAGTTGGAGTTGAACCGAAAAATTACAGAGTTATATTTGAGGACTCAGACTTCAACTCCATCAGAAGTGAAGGAACAATGGGCAACCGTTGTCACAGAAGCAGTAGAGGCAGTGGCTAGTGCAGTAGCAAACTACATGAAATTCTTTGAACAGTCATTTGAGGTCCTGACCAGCTTGCAGGAGGACACCAATGTACAAAGGTTAGAGACAAAAGTGCACGAGCTACAATAGCACTATGATGAGGTTAAGGGCATATCACGAATGATTGCACTGACACAGAGACTAGCTAAATTGTAGGATGCCAAGCAGTTGAAGGAACAGGTGGACACAGTGTTGCACAAGGAATGCTTAAGGTGAGACTAAAGCTTTGGTTGGATGAGGCTTACACAGTGATAGTGAATATCGAAGAAAAGCTTGTGACTTAGCAAGCAATGCAACAAAAGCTTCCAGATGACAGCGCAGGAGTAGTGACTGAGTAGACAGTGTAAGACACGAAGCAAGTGATAGCTCAGTGCATGGCCGAGGTGGCGGTCATACGAGTCGAGCTGGAAGGGCTTCACGCAAAGATCTCTACACCTATGGATTGACTCAAAGGTAAGTCACGATGTTTGTTTTGGGGGCCTGTTGGGAACGGGATCCCCCAAATGATATTTTTGGGTTGAAATCCCATATTTTGGTCAAATTTTGTAAGAACTTGTAAATACTCCGCATTTTGTGGTCACGGAGCATGTAGGTGTTATAAGTCATAAAGGGTTGTCCACCCTTAGTTTTCTAAAGTAAAGTCAGTTGTAAGAGATCTACCCATGGTCCGCGGACCATGGGATTATATAAAAGGAGCTAAGCTCTAAGTAGTTTTATAGACACATAAGATAAGAGAGTCATAGCTCTGAAGTAAGAAGTCTAAGTTTTGGGTCATAGCGTAGGTAGAGGCTCTGCAATTGAGTGCGCAGAGGCCTAGGGTAGAGGACCATGGGATTATATAAAAAGAGCTAAGCTCTAAGTAGTTTTAGAGACACACAAGATAAGAGATTCATAGATCTAAAGTAAGAAGTCTAAGTTTCGGGTCATAGCATAGGTAGAGGCTCTGCAGTTGAGTGCGCAGAGGCCTAGGGTAGAAGTCTACAGCTGAGTGCACAGACTCCTACAGCTGTGTGTGCAGGGAGGATAGAGTCTATAATCACTTGGAAGATATCAATAAAGAGAAGTATTTTGCAATTTCTATGTCTTTGTTTCGATTAATGCATCTTATCATTTTATGTAAGAATTTCCTTTGTAATGATTATATGATGCACGAATGTGTATGATTATGTTGGATAACTGAATGCATATAAGAATATCTATTTACGTGGTGCTAACTATGAGTATTTAATAAGATAAGTAAGACACTTAGACTATTTTATGAATATGCACGGTATGGTGCCTTAGTAGCGCAAAAGTGTCTAGATCAAGGGTTAGGGCTCCGTGAAGGTGAGTCAAACCCTTTCGCGGAGGTATTAAAAAACGAAATAGAAGGTTTGTTTGGCAAGCCCTAGAGCGAAGTGACCTACGAGAAGGTAGGAATAAAGGGAATAAAACAACATCATGACCATCTCAGGGTGCAGAAACTTGGTTCCAACATCCCCCCATACTGCTTCGGGTGAGACTTCGGTATGTGCTCCTCGAGCTGATGCTGATAGGGCCCATAGTGTAGGGATTTGTTTGGCTAATTAACATTGATCCTAGGTTAGGCCCCCTCAAGCCAAAATTTTCCTTGGGATTGGCCATCCCAGGAACCTCAGAGCCCTTTTTCTATCATTTTATTTCCTTCTTTTCACTTCTTATTCACATGCATCTCTTGTTTTTATTTCTTTCTACTTCTACATTTAGGATTAATGATTTATTTTTGTAGGATTGAGTTAAATGGTTAATGTAAGTTCTTTTGTAGGATCACAAGCATCATTTAATCCTTGAAAAATATTTGGAAGGTCACAGTAATCATTGAGCTACTTCGTTTAGCTTTCTTATTACCAAATCTAGATTTATGGAACTCCTTTGTGGTAAAGAACAATAAATTTATGTTATTTTTTAGAGCATGCTAATGAGATACAATCGAGTTGGTTCCACTTGCATTAGATCACAAAAACATTCTAGTCCATAAAAAAAATCACCCCATTCGATTTTCACTTGATTAGGTTAGGCATTTTTTTTATTTACTAGCTCACTAGTTCTCAAATTTCTATATTTTCAACTAGTAATATTTGTCTATTTTTTAGCATGGGTTAACAAAGGTATTTTTGAGTGATTCTACTTGGAATGGGGACCTAAGACATCCTAGTTAATAACAAAATTTTTCCCATACAATTTGGATTTGATTTTCTTAGGAATTCAATAAATTATAATTTCATATAGTAAATATGTAACATCATGTAGTAAACAGGGGATCTGTATGAAATCATTGTAGCATCCTATAGGAAATCATTGTAGCATCATGTAGGAAAGCCTATTTTGAGTCCAAATTGAGAAAAATCATCATTGAAGTTGGGATTAGGCCTCTAATTGAACTCCATGCCATCAAGACCATTTTAACCCTCTTACTCCACACTTGTCTCCCCTGCCAAAGATCAAGGAAATATTAGCATTTGCATTTATCAAGAAAAAAGATTTAAAAAAATGATTTCTTTGTTATTTACACATGTGCATAATAGTTAGTACTCTCTAGATTAGATTTCATGCTCAGTTAGTTTAAATCATCACATGTGATAAATAAGGTTAAGCTAAGTTTCTTTTACATTTAGTTCATGATCTTTATTCAATTAGAATAGGTTTATTTCCTTGTACTTTCTTTCTTGCAATAGGATAAGGTGCCATTTCAAACATTTCATTTTCTGCAATTAGTTTAGGATTTGACTTCAGTACATGAACTCCATTACATCATGATAGTGAAGTAAGGACACATTGTATGTTGCACATATAGTGTCGATACCTCTTAAGTTTGTACGAACCCCGGGTTGATAATTAATGTCAGTAGCCTTGGTAGTTCAACATTCTTGTTGCAATACCGAGGCTCATCAATGAACATATGGACCACACTTCTAATATCTTGGGAAAACCAGGAAATACTCGAAGAAGGTGGTCACACTTACAAATCTTGCAAGGGAATTTCACTTTACGAGGTTTATTGGAAGGTTTCTAAACATCAATTTCATCGGTAACAATGACTATTTGGTTGCCTCCTTACTTATTTTTATTCTTCTTAATATTCCTTTCCTTATTCTTCTTATCCACCTAGTTATTAACTTGCATGTTTTCACCAGATGAAGAAGAAGAAGAGGAAGAAGACCAAACATGTGAAGAAGGAAATGGGTCAAGTTTAAGATCAACTGAAGGTTGATATGGTTCAGGTGGAGGAGAGACCGACTGAGGAGAATTTTGGACATTCAGAACCATAGGGAGTCAAAAATAACCAAATCGACAAACCACTGGTAAATCCAAGAAGGGAAAACGTTTCCATATAGGAAGAACCAACATTTCCAAAAGAAGGAAAAGGACTAGGATTCCTGTCAGAGGGGTTTCCTTGGTTGGTAGACTCTGGAACTATTTCCATTAGTCTCAACCTAAGATCTACTAAGGAGTATTTCCACAAGAAGGATGTTATTCCATAGTCAATTAATTTTATAAATTAACAACAAATAAATCAAAAATGGGTAAGCCATAAAAGTTTACCAAGCAACCATGAACTACACTATACACCTTGGCGAACCAAGGACTTAACATACGGCAAACAATCTCCCCAAATTCTGTGTTCGGTGTATCATGATTTACAAGATAGAAAACTCAGTTATCTATGAATGGATATGAACCTATACAAGACTCCCAAAATATACGCGACGGTACATGGGAGTGCAGTCTGCAATACTGTTTTCTAATGTGAAACCGTTGATGAGAATGTTCTCTTATACTTACCATGCGTTGAGCGCCTTCGATATTCCCAAAAGTAATGGATAACAATGCTATCCACTTTCATACGTGGAACGAGATTTCACCCCCGGGATACAATGCTGGAAAATAATGACAGTTTCTATGTTTAATGACATTAGAACATGTCTCTATCCTAAACCTCCAAATGTTTGTGTTAAGGTCCAAATTCTCCTTAGGTTAATTGAGGTAAATTTTAATGTTGATGTTAAATTAAGTTCCAATTAGAAGGCTCAAAATGATGTCACCTGAACACTTATGATGCAGCTATCATGAGAAGGTGATCCTTTCCATTTCGATGAAAGATAATCTAGTAAGGGAAGAGATTCAAATAATTTTGCAACAATGAAGAATGAAACAAACAAAGCTTTCCTAACTAGATCTTTCACTTTCATTTTCCAAATAAAACCACAAAAGAGTGAAATGATTTCAATTTTTCTTTTAATGAATGAGAATACACTCCATGCACTTTTAGCTTTCAATCACTAAACAATATAACCTATGTCCAATGGTCAATCTCAAAAAATGACTTTTGAATGCAATGTGATATAATGCACTTTACAAAAAGCAAATTATGAGATGAAAACTAAATGAATGCAAAATCAATTTCTTTATGGTGTCAAAAGAACTAATAATGGTCAAACAATAGCAAATCAGTATTCCTTCCAAACATACAAGGAACAAACAACAATTTTAATTGACTCAAAGGATCAAAGACTCAACCAAAATTTACTTTCACCACTTCAAACAATGGGAGGGACTTTTGAACACCACAAAGGAACTAACACAAATCAAAGAAAATTCAGTGCACACAGAGCAGGACAATGACCTATGAGATGAGGAAACACTAAGATTTTTAGCAGAAACCCTTAAAAATATCAATTTTAAGGATCAACACTACTTTACATAGAAAAAACTATGTTGATAGGGTCATAACCGCTACTTTACATAGAAAAAACTATGTTGATAGGGTCATAACCGCTACTTTACATAGAAAAATCCATGTTGGCAACACTACTTTACATAGAAAAATCTGTGCTAGACGAGAAAATGGACCAGCCCAGGTAGACAGTGGATCACAGGGTTTCCAGCACGACTATACTGGGAAAAATCAGCACCGTTAGCGCGACTAGAACTGATAAAAATGCGTTGAGCGAGGAAATTTTTGGGAAAAAAAGTAGACCTAGAGCAAAACCCTAGACCTGATACACTAAATGACTGGCTACTTAGAGTACATACTCAAAGACAATCAAAACCAAGTATCATTGAAAGGTGGCCAAACTAGTCAAAAAGGATAAATACAAAAGGAGGGTTGAAAGGGCTATATGCTCCCCAGTGGAGTTGTCAATTTGTTATCTAGGAACTCCCTTCTATAGATAGAAGTGATCCCTCTTGTCCAATGAGTGGATATAGTAACAACCGAAACATATACATGCAAAACTTTCCTAGTTAACATTAGAATGACATAGGAGAGGAAAGGCGACCTACCTCACTCCTATGCAAACGCTTTTCAATGTCAATGTCAATCTCCTCACTTCCAAGCTAGATCCACACTATTCTTTTGTGAAAAAATACTTGCAAGAGAGATCAAAGAAAGACAACAAAGGAAAAAACATAGCATATGCATTCTAATGCAAACCATATGACAGATCAAGGACCATCATACTAAGCAAGTAATCATTTACATGCTTATGGAAAGTAAAGATGCATTGTATTAATAATAAACACAAGAGGGAAGAATACAACCACTGCTTTGATGTTGGAAGCCTCCTTTGGGATGGGTTTCTAATTCCAAGCCAAGACTTCTCAAGCTCTCTTTCTCCTTCACAAATTGGCAACAATTAGGCACAATTTAGCAACAACATGACCAATATAGTCTAACCAACCATTTGAGGGTGTAAGGGAATGCATTTAAAGGGAAGGAGAGGAAGTTAGGGATCCACAAAAGGGGGAAGAAGGTCCAAATCTTAAGGGGAATATCCCTAAAGGTAGGATCAAGGACTCAAAATTAGAGAACTTGACCATATCCTTATTCAACAATAGCCAACTCATCATTCTTGAGGCTTCTAGTAAGAGAAGCTTCTACTCCATTTTTGGAGAAATTGCTTGAAGAGGGCTAGCGCAAATTTTCCTATCAAAAAGTGTGCTTCCAGTGGTAGTCACTAGTTAGAAAAGAGGTTACGAACACTGGTTTTCCTGCTAAAAGTAGTGTTGGGCTTGCAAATAGGTTTTTTGACAAGCTCTTCTAGAATTACTTCAAGGTATTTCTTCTTCTTTTCTTTAGGGATGCTTTGATCAATGTTTTTCATGGTGAATTGATTGACATATTTTGTCACTTTGAAACATTTTGGACAAAGTTCGATAGCTCAGGGTATGAGAGAGGAAGTGCAACAAATTACTGTATAACAGATGCCTCCTAAAGCATGAACTCGTAATAGGAAGTGATGGCTGAAGTGATTTACAAGTCAAGGCAAGGAATTTGGAGAACTACCATCAGGAGACTTGAAAAGTAAGCATAATATAACATATATGACATATCTGAGTAGGCATTTAACAATACACGAATCCACGACATGAGCACAGCCATCCGACTAGAAAGGATCATGTGTATGGATCCACGACATGGACACAGTCATCCGACTAGAAAGGATCGCATGGACAGATCCATGACATGGACACAACCATCCGACTAGAAAGGATCATATGTATGGATCCTTGGCATGGACGCAACCATCTGACTAGAAAGCATCATGTATACAATCATGAATGCTAAATAACTCCACGCAACATGAATTTATTAAATGAAATTGAGGGTCTTCATCTTTTGTCCCGATCCAACCAAAGTACGAATCTAACCATGTGAATCAACGTGACAGAGTCAAACATGGTATAAACCACCTTATTACTAGTCAATGATGTAAAACATTAATTAGTATGATAGAAACCACGAATAGTGACAATGGCTCTCAAGGTACAACAACACAATGCACAAGTGTGAATAAGGAAGTTGAAGTCAAACACTCATAGAATCATCTTATCAAAGGCCAATGATGTGAACCTATCGTCAAATGTGAAGAACCTCCCATTGACACATGGAAGCTTCAATGTACTAAAAGGGAGTTTCTAGATCATTTTCCTAGATAATGAGATGGAATCAACAAGAAGTGATCCATTGAAGGAGGGCCATAATGTTTCCCACATCATATAAATGAAAGAAAGGAATTTGTAAATTTGGTGAGAATGATTTAGGATTGTAGCAGAGAAGGTCAAATGGGGTATAAGAGGTCTGAATTTGCAAACGGAACTTCTCTTGAACATATCGGCAACACGACTTTGGAGTTTGGCAGTATTTGAATCAAAATGGGATCAATTCTCATTATTATGATAGGTAACAATAAAATGATAGGAAAATGGATTTCCCAAACCCAAGAAAAAAGGTGACTAAGTGAGGATATCCCAAACCCGACATGAAATGTAGATGAGTGTCATGTTCAAGAGCGACATGTCATCTTTCATACAAAATGCTAGACACGTTTACTTCCATTTTTACCTCACTATTTCTAATGAGTACCTATCTATTTTTAATCACAAGATTGAAGAGGATACCATATGCTTGACATATAAGTTCATCCTTCAGATGAATCCATCCTAGTAAGTTTAGCGAGCCCTAGGAAGGAGTAGCTTGGTCTCATCATGATGACAAGCCCTGTGTCATTTAAGTTTTACGAGCTCAATGAAGGGGTAATTCAACATATTTTTCATGTTTAGAGAGTTTAAAAAGAGGTGGAAAATAAAACTCCAGAGGTCCTCATTCGTAGATAGTCTCTCAAATCTGAAAAGTTATAAAACACTATTCAAGAGAACTTCTTAGCCACATGTGACCAAGGTATTCCTTTTTCGTACAATAGTCTATCTCATTTCGAAAAAGGGTTAAACTTATACTGATTAGATGTCATTTCATTTAATTTAGCGAGTTTGAAATGACAAGTACTTGACAATCTTTTCATATTTTTGGAGTTTGAAAAGAGCTAAAAGATGAATCCACCTGGAGGAATGAGTGGTATAAAAGGTAGCAACAGGTTCCAATTATGATGGAACTAATCAAAAAATGTAAAGGTCAAGAGGCTAGCTAATAAGATCACTCATCACATATGTTCCTAAGGCAAAGGTAAAACAACCAAGTGAAAGCATATGATTGGCCAAAGAGATGGTGATGATGGAAAGAAGAAACCTAGGCTCATCTAGCAAAAACAGACTGATAAAGATGGAAATCACGATAGGTAAAGTGGGAATGGTTTCATTTTTACACAAGCTTGAAACATGGGAAATCGTGCTTGAGGATACTTGAAGATGCTTTCATTTTTTCACAATCTTGAAACATGAGAAAAAACTATGCTTGGATTTGGTTCCATTTTTACGTAATCTTGAAACGAAAACAAACTATGATTGGGTGTGGTTTTATTTTTAAACAAGTTTAAAATAAAGATAAACTATGCTTGATATGATTTTGCATGCCCCCAGCATAATGACTCAATTCGAGGTACGTGCCCTCCAAGCATAATTTCATTTACCAAAGCAGACTATTGGTTACTAACACGTGGATGGAATGAAGGTTCACTTATGAGATCAAGTGAAAGACTTGACCAGGAATTTATGAGATCTAATCAAAGACACGAATTGGAAGGGGATTTATTTCATTTTTTAACGAGCTTGACATGGGAAAAGAACCATGCTAATGACACATTGTTTCATTTTTAACGAGCTTGACATAAGTAAAGGAACTCTGCTCCAACACCTTGTTTCATTTTTTAAGGAGCTTGACACAAGACAAGGAACTTTGCTCCAATACCTTGATTCATTTTTTAAGGAGCTTGACTCAAGAAAATGTATTGTGCTCTAGGAACCTTGTTTTTTTATAAGGAGCTTAACACAAGAAAAGGAACTGTGCTCCAAGAACCTATTTCAATTTTTAACAAGGTTGACACAAGAAAAGGAACTCTACTCCAAGAACCTATTTCATTTTTTTAACAAGGTTGACATATTAAAAGACCAATCCTCATGGGGACCTATTTCATTTTAATGAGGTTGACATAGTAAAAGAACTATCCTCATGACACCTATTTCATTTTTTAACGAGGTTGACATAGTAAAAGAACTATCTTCAATACCTTGGTCATAGAATATAAGAGACCATCGCTTCCAATACGTTCTCATCATATGGGAGAACAACACTCTAGAAGGGATATCTGTCAAGGGATCTAATGGAAATATCGGATTCCAATTTCCCCAGTCCTTGATGTAATATATCACTGACTAGATCATTAATAGACACGATCATGGAATAGGTGTAAACATAATTAACTTGTGGCGAGATTGATACCATTTGAGTATAAGGACCATTTAGGGAAGATGGTTGATTGGGAGTGAAATTAGTACCACCAAACGATAGCTGATCAATGGTCACAATTCTTCCTTAATGCGGGAAACATAGCACATGACAAAGAGAAGAGACAAGAGTTCCCATGACATAAATATAGTCAAGTCCAAGGAGTAAATTAAAATCCAAAGGGCCTTGGATAACCATGACATCGAGATAGACTATTTTTCCTCCAAAAGTGATAGGTAACTTAGGAAGGATCCCTAATGATTGACTGCTTCCTCTATTAAAATCCAATAGACTCTCAGTAGTGGGCATAAGATGTAGAGAGCCTAAAGCTTGTGAAGAAATGGAGGACATAATACTAGTAGACGTGCCTTCATCTATACATGTTCTAGGTACAACCATATTATAAGCTTGCACCATGATCTGGAAGGGCACATAAGAAGGAAGACGATATCCTATCATTCGACTCCAATCAAAATAAATAACCATGCAACTTGGAGGGGATACCATGGGAATGGGAGAAATACCCTCTTGCATTATGGGAACATGAGGATCACTCCCTTATACCATGGGAACAGAAGGATTTCCCTCTAATGAATTAGAATCTGATAAGACAAGAAAAACTTGAGCAGTATTAGGTGCACTCTTTATGGGAAAAGTAGGACCACTTGAAGGTGGAATCAGATTAGCCATTTCCTCATTCAATGGTTGGTTGGGAATGGGCTTGTCAGATTCAATTTTAGAGAGAGCGGGATTGACCAAAGATGAATCTTCATCAACCACTTGATCAAGTAGTAGAGGGTTGGAGGAAATCTTTTGATAACCAACAAGAAGATTAGGCTAGGACATTGTAAGGTTATCCAACAAGTTTCTAGTCTTCTTCCATACAAGGAAAAAGGTGAATAGGATGATTCCCTTCAAAAAACCTACAAGAAAATTTAACTTTTTTCTTTTTCCCATGGTTTTTTCTGTGACTAGTCGAAGTTTTATTACCAGCGTGGTCTCCAGAGGCTGACGACAAAGGTTGAGGTGAACTCGTGGAATACAATTCTAATATCTTGGGAATACCAAGACATTCTCGGAGAAGGTGGTCATCCTTACAAAGATTGCAAGGGAATGTCACTTTACAAGGTTGATTGGAAGGTTTCTCAACATCAATTGCATCGGTGACAATTACTGTTTTGTTGCCCCCTTGTTTATTTTTCTTCTTCTTCTTATCCACCCGGTTACTAACTTTCATGTTTTCACCAGACAAAGAAGAGGAAGAGGAAGAAGACCAAATTGGCGAAGAAGGAAAAGGGTTAACTTTAATATCAACAAGAGGTTGATATGGTTCAGGTGGAGGAGATCCCAGTTGAGGAGACATTTGGAAATTCATAACTATAGGGGTTGAAAATAACCAAACCGACACACCAATGATAAATCCATATATGGAGCACCAACATGTCTAAAAGAAGGAAAAGGACTAGGATTCTCGTTAGAGGGGTTTCCTTGGTTGGTAGACTCAGGAAATGTTGCCATTAGTCTCAACCAAAGATCTACTAAGGAGTATTTCCACAGGAAGGATGTTATTCTACGGTCAATTAATTTTAGAAATTAACAACATATAAATCAAAAAGGGGTAACTAGGCATAAAGGTTTACCAAGCAACCGTGAACTACAATATACACCTTGGCGAGCCAACGACTTAACATACAGCAAAAAATGTCCCAAAATGTCATGTTTGATGTATCATGGTTTACAAGGCACAAACTCAGTTACCTATGGATGGATAGAAACCTATAGGGGGCTCCCAAAATATACACGATGGTGCGTGGGAGTGCAGTCTATAGTAGTGTTGTTTAATGCGTAACCTTTCGATGAGAGCATTCCCATGTACTTACCATGCATGGAGCGCCTTCGATATACCTGAAAGTACTGGAGAACATTCATATCCACTTTCGTACCTGGAACGGGATTTCACCCCCAGATACAACGCTGCAAAAGAACGACATCTCCTATGCTTAACAATGCTAGAAAAAGTCTCTAGACTAGACCTCTAAATGTTTGCGTTAAGTTCCAAATGATCCTTTGGTTAATTTAGGTAAATTTTAATGTTTGTCTTGAATTAAATTTAAATTACAAGGCTCAAAATGATGTCACCCGAACAATTATGAAGCAACTATCATGAGAAGATGATCCTTTCCATTTTGATGAAATTTATTCTAGTAAGGGAAGGTATTAAAACAATGATGCAACAATGAAGAATGTAACAAACAAAGCTTTTCTAACTAGATCTTTCAATTTCATTTTCCAAATACAACCACCAAAGAGTGAAATGATTTCAATTTTTCTGTCAATGGATGAGAATGCACTCGATGTGCTTTTAGCTTTCAATCACTAAATAATATAACCTATCTCCAATCATAAACATCAAAAAATGACTTTCCAATGCAATGTGATCTAATGCACTTTACAAAAAGTAAATTATGAGATGAAAACTAAATGAATGCAAAATCAATTTCTTTATGGTGTTAAAAGAACTAATAATTCTCAAATAACAACAAACAACAATTTTAATTGACTCAAAGAATCAAAGACTCAAACAAAAATTACTTTCACCACTTCAAACAATGGGAGGTACTTTTTCACACCACAAAGGAACTAACACAAATGAAAGAAAATTCAATGCACACAGAGTAGGAGGATGACCTTAGAGATGAGGACACACTAGGATTTTTAGTAGAAACCCTAAAAATTTTCAATTTTAAGGGTCAACACTACTTTACATAGAAAAATCTGTGTTGACAAGGTCACCAAAATTACTTTACATAGAAAAATCTATGCTCGCAACACTACTTTACATAACAAACTCCATGTTGGATGAGAAAAAGGATCAACATAGGTAGACAAGATTTCTAGCACGACTGTACTAGGAAAAATCAACACTATCAGCGTGACTATAACTGATAAAAATGTGTTGAATGAGGAAAATTTAGTTTAAAAAGTAATTCTTGAAAAAAACCCTAGACCTGATACCCTAAATGGCCAACTACTCAAAGTGTAGACTCAAAGGTAATCAAAACCAAGGATCATTGAAAGGTCTTCAAACTAATAAAAAAGCAAAAATACCAAAGGAGGGTGGAAAGGGCTATAGGCTACCTAGTGGAGTCACCAATTTGTTATCTAAGCAATCCCTTTTATAGATAGAAGTGATCCCTCTAGTCCAATGAGTAGATCTAGTAACAATCGAAACAAAAACATGTAAAACTTTCATAGTTAAAATCAGAATGACGTGGGAGAGGAAAGAAGACCTATCTCACTCCTATTTGACTTCTTTTCAATGTTAATATCAATATCCTCACTTCCAAGCTCAATCCTCGCTCTTTTGTTGTGAACGAATACCCACAAGAGAGATCAAACAAAGACAACAAAATAAAAACATAGCATATGCATTCTAATGTAGGCCATATGACAGCTCAAGGAGCATCATACTAAGCAACTAATCATTTGCACACTTATGAAAAGTAAACATGCATTGTATTAATAATAAACACAAGAGGGAAGCATACAACCACTTCCTTGATGTTGGAAGCCTCTCTCAAGATGGGTTTCTAATTCCAAGCCAAGACTTATCAAGCTCTCCTTTTTCCTTCATAAATTGGCAAAAAATAGGCATAATTTAGTAGCAACATGACCAATCTAGTCTGACCAACCATTTGAGGGTGTAAGGGAATGAATTTATAGGGAAGGAGAGGGAGTTAGGATCCACAAAAGGGGGAAGAAGGTCCACATCTTAAGGGGAATATCCCTAAAGGTAGGATCAAGGACTCAAAATGGGAGAACTTGACCATATCCTTATTCAATAATAACAAGCTCGTCGTTCTCGATGCTTCTAGTAAGAGAAGCTTCTAGTCCATTTTTGGAGAAACTACCTTAAGAGGGCTAGTGCAGATTTTCCTATCAAAAGGTGCGCTGCCAACACTAGTCACTAATTGGAAAAAAGCTTATCAACACGAGTTTGCTTGCTAAAATTAGTGTTGGGCTTCAAAATAAGGTTTTTGACAAGCTCTTCCATAATTACTTCAAGGTGTTTCTTCTTCTTTTCTTTAGGGATGCTCTGATCAATGTTTTTCTTGGTCAATTAATTGACAACTTTTGTCGCTTTGCGACATTTTAGGGAAAGTTCAACAACTCAGGGTATGAGAGAAGGAGTGCGAAAATTATTGTATAATAACTACTAAGATTCATCGTTCCCCAACAAGGTATTAGAGTTGACCCTCTCAAATTCCAAGCCATTAAGGATGTTCCACCTCTAAAAAAATTGAAATAGTTCCCCAATTATGCTACTTGTGTGTAAGGTTTCCTGTGCCTCCTTCATCAGGATATTCCCTTCCATTGGGACGATCAAGTTCAAAAATCATTTGAAGCTTTAAAAGACACATTATCTCAAGCTGCTTTGATTAGCTCACCCCACAAAAACAAAGGCTATACCCTATACCTATCAACATCAGATGTAGCCATTAGTAGGGTGTTAGTCTAGGATAGACCAAATAACAAGGAGCACGTAATTTATTATTCCAGCAAGAACTTATTCGGGCCTACATTGAAGTATGAACCAAAATAAAAAACTCCCTTAGCTCTAGTACATTCTATACAGAAGCTTCGACATTATATCATCCTTCAAACCACTATTGTATTAGTAGCTAATAACCCGATGAGGGTATCTTCTCACTCGCCATATGATGAAACCACAGATACGCCTGATGGATCTTTATTCTACAAGAATTTGATCTATAATTTATTTCTTCTAAGAGAGAAAAGGCACTCATCCTCATCAAGTTCATAACAAATATCCAAACAGAGACCCAAGGCTCTCCCGTTAATGATTCTCTCCCTAATGAACATCTATTTCTAGTATCAATGGATGACCCCTGGTATAGTGACATCCTCCTCATTTTACAAACTCAAAATTTCAAATCCCATCTTATTCACGATGATCGGAGGCACATACGCCACTAGGCCCCTCGTTACCTCCTTCTAGGGGATTCCCTCTATCGGTGAGGCATCACAACTATCCTATGTAGATGCTTCACTCTCCAACCAGATGAGAAAGGCTTAAATGATTCCCATAATGGGTCTTGTAGTGTCCACCTCTTAGGGATCGCCACTGCTCAGAAAATCCTTCGTGCCATTTATTTCTGGCCCACCCTCTTACATGATTGCATACAAATAGTCAAAAGAAGTGAGCAATGGAAATGATACACTCATAAGGTAGGAGCACCACCCACTACCCTGCATCTAGTCATTTTGGTCGACCCCTTCTGCAAATGGGGAATCGACTCCATGATTATTTCACCAAATGGGCAGAAGTAATGCCCACATATAATAACACCGCAACAACCACAACACATTTTTTATTTAACCATGTCATAACACGGTTCGGTGTTCCCATGGAGTTTGTTTCAAACCATGGTAAATATTTTAAGGGTTATCCCAACACCTTGGTTTATCTCCATTAGGGGAAATTTTAGGTCTAAAATGGGCCTCCTAACAAAAATGTACAACCAAAATAAAATTTATAAGTTCCAAGAGGAATCAAGATGATGATGTCAACCATGGGGGATGATTCACCATTTTTGGATTAAAATAGTAAAAAGATTAAAAAATAATAAAATAATAAAACTACTTTTTCAAATCATATTTTCAACTTATCTCCCTAAGGTTTTACTCAATTTTCGACCAAGAGTACTTGTTGGATGCAAAATTTAATTCATCATCCAAGGAGTACCAATGTTTCATACTTTAAATGGACCCTGCTACACGAAAAATGAGAAATACATGAAAAAACATGATTGCAATCACATTTTTCATGTAGCAGGGTCCATCAAAAGTATGCAATATGAGTACTCCTTATATAAGGAATCAAATTCTGCATCCAACGAGTGCTTCCACTCGAAATTTGAGTAAACCCATAGGGAAATAAGTTGAAAAATAGTTTTTCTTTCTTTTTTTCCCTCTAAAATTTGATGATGTAATCTAATATTATTTTATCATTTCCACTATTATTTTATAATTTACTTAGGAGGCCCATTTTATACTTCAAAAATCCCCTAATGATGAGTTTTCTTCCCCATACTACCCTCAGTCCAACGGTCAATTAGAAGTTGTTAACAAGGTTCACAAAATAATGTCGTCGTGTATGGTGGAAAATCAGAAAGCCAATTGAAACCATATGGTGTTCTTATCTCTGTGGGCATACCGCACAATGGTCAAGTCATCTATAGGGTTGACACCCTTCCAACTAGTATATTGGGTCGAAGTTATACTTCCCATTGAGTATGAGAATCCCACCTTACACTCGGCCATCGAGCTTCTCAATGACACAAAACCTTTGGAAAAAAGGTTGGTACAACTGTATCTTTTTGACTAAAGTTGATGAGAATCTCTCTAAAATAACAAAGCAAACAAAAAGAGGGTCAAAGCCTCATTCAGTCGCAACATCACCCTTTAGACATTTATCGAAGGGGAGTTAGTCCTCAGCTACAATGTTGCCCAAGAAGACTATGGAAGGGCCCAAACATTATCAAACATTTCCCTCTCAATGGGGCATACATCTTATAGGATCTTGTCAGGACTTTCCTAAAAATTCCATTCAATGGTATTTACCTAAAAAAAATTCACCCATAAAATTGCTTGAGTTGTCGTAGATTGTACATGTATGTACCATGACTTATTTTTTGTATGATGATCACCTCATCTTGTACCCACTCTAAAATCACTCTCTCACCATGTATCACAGATGGATCATCTGCCAGCCTATCATCACATATTTTCTGATGGTGCCTATCGATGGTCGCAAAACCTTGTTGTCGTAGCGCGAGCCATATAATCTCCTGGCCAGACACCTCGTCTCTCTAATGGAATTTGTATCGGGCCAACCACCAACAATCAAGATGAATACAATGCTCTCATAGGTCTCTTGGATGAAGCCTCCCACTTAAGTATCTGACACCTTCATGAATTCCTTTATTCCAAACAAGTTGTATCACATTTGAACAAGAACTTTGAGGTTTCTGATTCATGCATTTTCTAGAAGTATTTGCATGCACAAAGGTTAGCTTGACATTTTGATCATGTCACATTTACACATATACCGAGAGATCAAAACCATACAACTAATCACATAGCTAATCAAGTCCTAAACTGGCATGAATCACATATATATAACCCTCAAGATAAATAAAACATTGTTGTGAAGGAAAATCCCCTCTTCAGACAGAAGCGATCCCTCTAGCCCAACGAGTGGGTCTAGAAACAAACCAAAGAATCTAAACACACTTTCGTAGCTTATGCTTGACAAATCCAATAAGAAGGAAGAACCTACCTCATTTTGATGTTAATCACTCAATCCTTAGAGATGACTTTGAATCTTTCACTCTAGGCCTCACTCCTAAGTTTTTCTTCACATCCAGAAACCTCCAAGGAAGCTCAAAGTACTATGTAATACACAAGAGAATATATAACATATATCAAGCATAAACTACTTAATAGATGAAGGAACATTAAGCTAATAGCATAAATATTTACACAATTATGGAAAGTGAACATCAGATGTATATATTAAGAAACTAAAAAAGGGAAGCATACAACCTATGCCTTGATGTTGGAGCCTTCTTATGGGTGAATTTCCAAGTCCAAGAAAAGACTCTTCAATCACTCCTTCTCCAAGCTAGAATGGGTAGAATTTAAGCATAATCTCAACATAGGGCTCCAACAATCAATGAACAACCATTTGGGATGGAAGGGGGTGAATTTATAGGAAGGGAGAGGGAATTAGGGATCCACAAAAGAGGGAGGAAGGCCCACATCTCAAGGGGAATGCACATGATGATAAGATATGTATAACTAAGGGAAACGTGTGAGTGTATAACAGAGCAACCTGCCATCAGCATGGGCAAGCAATGGAAAAAAATGCACTGATGCCAAAAATTATGTTTTTAGGCAACTTTCTCTAGAATGATTTCAGGGTAGCTTTCCTTTGATTCTTCGAGGAGGTTTTGGTTTGTATATCATGATGGATATACTGCATAGTAGTCAATTTGTTGGCACTCTAGGATATGGCACGGGAAGTGAATGGGAGATATGACAAAAAACAATGTAACAAATTCCCCATAAAGCATGAAGGTAGAACAGAGAGTGATGGCTGAGATGCTTTACAAGTCAGTGCAAGGACGAGAACAACACTGCCAGGAGACCTGCAAATCAAGCATATACATATACATATACATATCTGAAATCTCAGATGATCATGCCTAACAATACAGGAATATGCATCTAATAATACATGAATTCGAGGTATGGATGTCGCCATCCGTAAAAAGGGATCATGTGCAAAGATCCACGGCATGGTTTCAACCATTCAAAGGATCATGAATACGGACTCACGGTATGGTCATAGCCATCTGTCCAAAGGAAAAATTTATACAATCATGAATCAATCATAACTCCATGCAACCTGGTTCCTATAAAAAAAAATCCAGGGTATTTCACTCTGTCTCAACCCAATCAATGTACAAATTCTAACATGTGAATAGATGTGTCAAAGTCAAACATGATAGAAAACTACCTGATTACTAGTCAATGATGTAAAGTGTTAAAAGGCACGAGAAAAACCACCAATAACGAAAATGGCTCTCAAGGTACAATTAGCACAATCCAAAAATGTGAATAATGGTACTAAAACAAAACACCCTTGAAGTCATCTGATTGAAGGTCAATGATGTAAACATGTCGTCAAATGCAAAGAAATTGCCATTAAGACATGAAAGCTCTAAGGTACTAGAAGGGAGATTCTAAATCATCTTCCTAAATAATTGAAGTCAATAGGAAGTGATCCATCGAAGAAGGGTCATAATGAATCCCATATCATCGACATGGAAAAAAAGGAATGTAGTAGAGAAAGTAACATTCAGGACTATGACAGAAAGTCGGACAATGTACCAGGCAGTAAAGAATTGTAGATAAGATTTCTCTTGAACATATCAACCACATGACTCTGGAATTTGGCAGCATTTAACTCACCATATGATTAGAGGTCATGATGAAAAAGTGGTATAATCATACGAGAGGCAAAATGGATTTCCCAAACTTAGGAAGACAAGTGACAAAGTGAGGATATCCCAAACCCGACACGAGTAACAGATGAGTGTCATGTTCAAGAGTGACATGTTTCCTTTACAAGATACAAGAGATGAACACTTCCAGTTTTTCCCCACCATTTCTGGTGAATAGCCCATATATTTTTCATCACAAGCTTGAATGGGATAGCATATGCTTGCCATATAAGTTCACCCTTCGGATGAATCCATCCTAGTAAGTTTTACAAGCCCTAGGAAGGAGGAACTCGATCTCATCATGGTGACAAGTCCAGCGTCGTTTAAGTTTTATGAGTTTGACAGAGGTGAAACTTGACATCTTTTTCATGTTTAGAGAGTTTGAAAAAGAATTGGAAAATAAAACTACAAAGGTCCCTTTTAGTAAATCATCTCTTCAAAAAGAAAAGTTAGAAAACAATATTCAAGAGAACCTCTTAGTCATGTTTGACTAAGGCATTCCTTTTTCATACAATAGTTTATCTCAATCCAAAAAAGGGTTAAACTTATCCTAAGTATCCATCACTTAATTTACTTTTACCAGTTCGAAACAACAAGTACTCGAAAATCTTTTCATTTTTCGAGAGTCAAAAAAGGGCTTAAAGATGACTCCGGGGGGGTGCATTTTCGTATATTTTTGACAAGTTAGAAAAAGTGATAAAATAAAACTCGTTGAATCAATCAAAGTAAATCACAGTTACCAAGAACATATGACCTGTCGCTGCACAAAGAAATGCACATTACCAATTTCGACAAAAAATATTAAAAAATGAGTGAAATATTCCCTAATTTGGTAGAACTATTATTTAAAAACTATAAATAGGGGAAAAAGTAAGTCATTTTTACCATTTTACCAATTTTCAATTATGAGAGCATTTTACCTCATTTTAACTCGATTTCCAGGCAAGGAGCATGAGTAATCTGGGGCACCATTTATTGAACCGCTTGTTACAAGCAATAGATATGTCCCTCATGTTCGTTTTGGTAGTCATTTTATGCATTTTCATCCATAGGATAGGTTGTGAGGAAGATTTTCAACAAATTTACATCATGGGTGACTAGCGCAGGTTTCACCCATCAAAATCGCACTACTCACCCTGAGGGTAGTTAGGCACTCACGCTAGCAACGCAAAAAAATTCCTAAAGAGATGCGCTGGCACCAACGTAAAAAATTTGAAGTGAAATCTTCCATGAAAAATAGTTAATATTGGTTTTTCTCTCCATGGATGCTCATGAAATGTTGTTTTGTTGACATTTTGCAGGAAACCGAGTCCAAAATGGTGATTGAATGGAAGGAGGGGTCATGAAGCTGAAAACCATCAGGCTATGCAGGATGAAGACTGTATCGATGCCCTTCGATCATGTGGGTTGCTAAAGTTCTTCATGCTTCTCGCAATTAGAGCATAACCCGAGTTATTGCAACACTTAATCAGTTGGTGGGATGTAGATCACCAACTATTCATGTTCAGGGATCATGAGCTTGAGATAGAGATCGTCGACATCTACTTGATTACTAGGTTGTCCAGAAAGGGAAAATAGGTGTAGTTATCTGGATCACGTTTTGGAGGAGAGAGAATGGATATGCTCATTGTGAGGCATTGTCTATGAGGCATAAAGGGAAATAGCATGAAGATTGGCATAAAAACCATTACGAATCTTCCACTGTGATATTCCTACACATTATGGCCCGAAGAGTTGGGGTGAAATAATTTCCTAAGGCATCGAATTCTCATTTCCAGTATGCAATCAAATGCATAAATCCCATGATTTTCAACTGGTGTGAATGTTTGTTGGCATGCATGAATCAACAATTAACCAAGTGCAAGAGGGAAAATATGAAACAATTTGGTTTCGAATATATTTTGGTGATTTTCATACTGGAACGTGTGCCATTATTCCATTATCAGTGACTGGAAGTGGATTTTCCAACACCAATAGATCCACATTTTCTCAAATGGGGAGAGTTGATGTTGCGACATGGGGGTGATCAACAAATGTCATTCCCTCCAGCATGTTTTGGATGTTTGCATCAGCAGCTAATCACGGTTGCTGATTGGGAGTATGCAAGGATGGAATTCCGAGGATATCTAGATCTTCCACTCCCTCCAGGGGAATGGTGGACCGATTCAAGTAAAAAATTATTGTTTAAGTTTTTTGATGTTTTTATCATTTTTTTGATTTGTGTACTGAGATTTGACTTATAATGTTGTGTAGATGTTGGACCAGAGAGACCTCCAGGGGTTTCTCCAATAGCTAGGTGAGTGGCACGCCAAATCGAGGATGCTCCTCCATATGAAGAGGGAGCAGATTCCATCATCGAGGTAGAGCACAACCTGGAAATCTTAACCAAGGGGATTCCAGAGTATGCCTCAATCAATGAGGTTCCATTATGCTATCAGAGGCACATAGTAGGGGTATCTGCCAGACTACGTCGACTACTGAGCTGAGTCATTAGGGTTGGCTCGTGCTATCATGAGCATCATGTGGGAAAATAGCCAACTTCTAGTTTACTTTCTAAACTATGTAGGCTTATAAAACCATGTTTCTAGGAACACAAATTTTGTTATTTAGATGTAGCAAACTCTTTTGCAAACACTCACTTTATATATATAATATTATATTTATATAATATATATATATATATATATATTATATTATATATATATTTATATAATATATATTTATATATAATTATATAATATATATATAATATTATTACATGTTTTCCTATTTACCTTATATGATGTGTGATGTTCTATGATTTACAAGTTTTGAAAATGTCTATCTAACACATAATTTGCCAATGCATCTATTAATGTGTTCATTCATCTTGGAATGTGATGATAAGTAATCAAATCAAATTCTCCTTCCAATAAGCGAACTCGCGAATGCATTTTGAAAATTGATGGTTTCTAACTAAATATTGTCCATTAAGTTGTACTACAATGAGATGTGAGTCAAGTTTTACAATTAACTCTCTAAGGCCATGTTATCAGGAAAACTAGTGTCCATTCAGAGCTGCGAGTCCCACTAAGATGGGTAGCTATCTTAGAAACAAACAAACTAAAGTTACTTGTGTTTTCCTTTATGAAAGATAGATGAGAGAGAAGCAGAGAGTACCAACCTCAGTCTTTCACTTGGCTCTTTGCTTGTTTCCTCCCTCCTTTGATAGAACTTTGCCACTCCTTCTTTACTTGTCCCACTTTAAAGAACACCTATAGATTCAAAGCAACATAATACCATCAAAGCATAGAGATCTATAACCATAAAAAATATAGGATCAGTTGTATATTAACCATACAAATGCATATATCAATACAAGATTTAGAGATATATAATAATATGGAGGAAAACTCAAATAACTTTATTTATAGAATAGTAGAAGAGAGGATTACAACCCATTGGTCTGACCCCAGCATAAAAGCCCTCTTCACCTCATGAAAAGCTATATCACCCAACACTATGATGTTTCATAGAGAAACCAACAACACTTCCTTACAAAATACAAAATTCCAGCCCCCTGGATCTCTAGGATGAGGGATCCATATATAGATATTTGTAGGTGGGTGAGTCAACTTCTAGGATTTTGATTAGTTTCATTTTTCTGATAGTTCTTGGTTCCACTTGGATATTTCATGACCTCTTACTCATCCCTGGGCGAATTCAAAGAGACAAGTGTCAAATGGACAGTTTCTAGAAGAGTATCTGGGTTTCCACCTAGCCAACTGCCTTTGCCATTTGTCTTCTCTCACTCATTGCACCCTACAGAAGGGATTTTCAGTATGCATCGCACTTTTTGCATGTGGCAAGTGAGATGCATCGCACCCTTAGCACTGAGTAGTCTGTATGGTCCAGTTTTGACCAGTTTTGAGTAGTTTTTCAGGGAGAACTTCTGGGAGATGATGTAATCAGCTGACCTTGTTCCTTTAGGGTATGAAACAACACTTTTAGGGGCTTAAAATCCTTTGGTTTATGGAAATATGAGATTGGGGTTGCAGTGCCCAAATATTTCTATAACAGTTTCCCCCTAAAGCATGAGGTCGTAAATCTTTTGATGTCGGGTGAAATGCTTTATCATGAAGATCCGAGGTTTTTTGAACTGGAAGGTGACCTATAATAAGCTATAATACAATACATTATCTTCATAATTTTTTCATGATCTAGCTGAGGCAGACATTCCCATGCTCGGCTTTATAAATTCATTTTCATGTACATATGACAGACAACCGTTTGTGTGACAGACTGATGATTCTGGTAGAGCCATCATCCCTTAGCTTGGATGATTATCTATGCAGCTATGATGTACATTTGATGTCTTTATTTTCCTGAATATATCACAGCCCAGATGGATGAAACTAGATTCAGGGTCTTCAAACTCACTCAATCTTCGCCTGAAGTACAAGTCGATCCATGTGAAGAGATGTTTTGATGTCGAACATGGAAATACATCACCTGATTACTAGCCAATGATGTAAGCTGTTAACAGGCATGACAGGAATCACCGATAATGATAATGACCCTCAAGGTACTGCAGGACAATTCACATGGTGCGAATACATGATTCGATGTCAAACACTGTCTAGTCAATTTAACATCTTAAATTTCTCTACATAAATTATCAATCTGGGTATCGTAAACTGATGAAGTGTGGTGCACCATATGTTCTTAGTTAAGCTTTTCCTTACTTCGTTGTTTTATAGTTTATGTTGTTTTTGGGGTTTTTTTCTTGTTGGTTTCCTAAAGTGTTTAATGCAAATGGAAATCCTATTCTAAGATCTTAAGAATACTTTTAAAGGTCAAGTATGGATGTAGATTTCAAGACAAGGTTTATGTCCCTTATGGTAACTTCCAAAACTTAGCACTTCAAAAGATCTCAAAACATGCTATTGATAAAATTGATACTTGAACAGGAATGTACATATGTAGCTACTTAAATCAAACAAAATATGAAATATTTATCATGAAATCACTGTCTCTGCTGCCCATCTAATTACAGAAATACAATCTAAACTATTACACTCAAATAAACCAAAAATTGCAGACTAACGAAAGCAAGATCAATTTACTTCAATTATAATCTGATAGCTCGCCAAGTAGCTTTTTGGGATTAAGCCATTTCTCTAGAGATAACATCAAATAACATGAAGAATTGATATCTAAATTACCTACTTGCAGAATGAAAGTAAAATCAAATCACTTCACTTATAGTCCGATAGCTCGCCAAGTAGTTTTTTAGGGTTAAGCCATGGATCTGGAGATAACATCAATAACATGAAGAATCGGATATCTAATTGCAAAAATGAAAGTAAAATCAAATCACTTCACTTACAGTCTGATAGCTCGCCAAGTAGCTTTTCGAGGTTAATCCATGGCTCTGGAGATAACATCAATAACATGAAGAACCTGATATCTAATTGCAAAAATGAAAGTAAAATCAAATCACTTCACTCATAATCCGATAGCTCGCCAAGTAGTTTTTCGGGGTTAAGCCATGGCTCTGGAGATAACATCAAATTCATGAAGGACCTGATATCTAATTGCATAAATGAAATTAAAATCAAATTACTTCACTCATAATCTGATAGCTTGACAAGTAGCTTTTCGGGGTTAAGCCATGGCTCTAGAGATAATGTCAAATGTCATGAAGAATTTGATATCTAAACTAACTAACAACAACAAATAAATAAGACTGAAATCAAAACATAACTGAAATTGAAAAGCTAAGAAAAAAAAAGTCGGCAGAGAGACCAATCTCATGTCACTATTTGATGCAAAAACATGTAAAGTAAAACTAATCTATAGTCAACCGGTTGAACACACTTGCATGAATTAAAATTGCATGAATGGAAAATCTAAACTATCAAACTTGAAAGCAATAAATTGACATACATGAATGAAATCAAAGCATAATTACAAAATAAAATCTACTCTACCTTACATTCTAAGGTGCTCCATAAAATCTACTTCACATCTCCTTCCATGTTGAGAACATAAAAGCTTTATTCAAATTCTTCAAAATTACAAAGTACAACAAAGCTCTCCAAAGATTTCAAAAGCTATCAAGGAAGAACTATAAACTCCAAGCTAAAGAACTAAAAATAAAGCCAAGCTAAGACTAACAAGCTACCAAATGAAGGAGAGAGATCTCATATTTATACAAAATGATGAGAAGCCATCTCATTAATGAGAGTCCATGAATCTCTTCCTCTACCTCTAGAGTCCTAATCAAAATAGGAACTGATGAGACACATGTCTTCATAGAGTTTCAATACAATTATGAGATGTGACACATATCCTCCTGATCCCATGATTCTTTCCACTCAAATTCGAATTTGTCCTTAGAGTGCCTGTTGCACAAAAATTGTCACCCTGACATTCTGCAATTAATGTGAGTCTATCATCACTCATACCTTCCTCCTTTGGAAGTCTTAAACCTTAGTTCTTCATATCAATCCTTGAAAATAAGAGAAATACCTTACAAATCTCTAAAACTCTAGTTCCGCACTTTCTCTTAACATTACCTACAGTCCCGCACCTATTGGTCATATCCCCTGCGCACCTGACTGCTCTGTATCTGTGTTATGGGTGAGAACCCCTGTAAAAGTTAAAAAGGTGCAAGTACATTCTTAAAAACTCATTTTGAGTCATTTGTGGAAGCTTCTAGAGGGAATCTTGAGGTGGCAAGTTTGCTCCTTGAGGGTTCATGCATCCCATACCTTAAGGAGCTAACCCCTTGATGTGAGGAGCTTATCCCTTTGAAGGAGGACTCTATCCCTTCAATGGTGGACTTGTAACCTCCTTCCTTTGCACTATAAAATGAAGCATTGGGCTGATTACTTGGGAGGTTGAAAGATGAATATTTTTTAGGGTAAATGCTGCTAGAACTTAGTCTTCCTAATTGAGCTTTTGAGAGGAGAGATTACATACCTTTTGATCTCATTTGGAAGAGAGTGAGGCTTGTCAAAGTAGAGGAGATTCCTGTTTGGACCCTAGGAAGAGCTTGTACAGCATCAAGACACCAAAGGTTGTAAAGTTCTTCTATTTCAAAATTAATACAATCAAGTTTATTTTTCTCAATAAGCTGTGTTTTATGGTTTATTTCTTGGATTCCTTGATCACCATGACGAACATTATTTATTATATTAGCTATGTAGATGTTATTTGATGTGTGCTTGTTTGTGATTGCAGGTTCTTAAAAGGAAACTCTTTCGGCGCTGTTGGAGTGTGGCTGCCACAAACTAGCGTTGGACCTAAGGTAGGGTCTAAAACACCTCTTAGTTTTTATTAATGAATCGCAATATATTTAGAGAAAGGTAGATTTGCTTGTCCTGCTTGTTGCTAGATATATGTTGATACTAGGGAGATCGGCCTTGTCTGCAAGATCGATTTATCTAGCCAACAAATTGGCAACTCCATTGGGGATTGAACCTAGAATCTATGAAAAGTACTAATTATGAAAATTACTCCTTGATCATAATGATCAAGCAGTTCTCTCAAGTAATATTTTATACTTTTTCAGGCTTGGGGGACACAAATTTATGAAAAAGGACAACTATGGATTTTTCTTAAGTTTTTCTTCTGATTCCCTAAAATTGAAAAACATCGACCTTTTCCTATACTGGATTCGTTAAAATTCAATAATAAAGGACCTGTTCAATTTTAAACAGGAATGAACCATTCCTTCTTAGGGTTCGAATTTTAAACTATGCTGGACTCATTCAAAGGATGAGCTTATAATCAAGTAAATGTTATCCTCCTCAAGCTTTTCAAAAATAAAGAGGTACTTGCCAGAAATGGTGGGGGAAAAAAGACAAAAATGAACCTGTTTGTTATACTTTGTGTTTAGAAAAGTAGTTAACCACTCTTGAACATGACACTTTTTGTTCACCTGGGTTGAGAAATCCTTTTCCTAACAATTAATCAAACCATATTGAAAGTCTTCAGCCGGTTTCTGGGTATTAACTTTGGGTCAATTGTAACCAAACCATCTACAGTGTCGTTATGTGTTCAAGAGGTTAGTTCAAATAAACCATTCATTTGCAAAATATCTGTCATCCATCTTGATGATCCCTGAGTTAGTCCTTTCCAAATGCATTTCTTCAAAACTTGATCTATGATTTTGTGTTGTGGGCTTTCCTATGACGGATCGCTTTCTATCGACTCCAAATCATTATCTAGAAATATGATCTAGAAATCGTTAGTACCTTGGAATCTACATGCCCTAATGGCAGGTTTCTCGCCTTTGATGACAGGTTGCATCATTGACCTTCGATCAAAGGATTCTGTGACGTGTTCGACATCGACTCATTTATTCACATTTTATGGATTGTACTAAGTACATTGAGGGCCATTGACATTACTGGTGGTTTCTCTCACACTTGTTAACAGTTCACATCATTGACTGATAATCAAGTGGTTTCTACCATGTTCGACTTCGACACATTCATTTACATGGATAGAATCGTACTAGTTCGGGAAGTAGAAATCAAGACCCTGGATCTCGTTTCCACCATCCAAGCTACGAGGAATTTTTCTATTCATTATATAGTGGACTATTCATAAACAGAGAGTTGCGCCCATACTGTGTCTACATATGTATATACTTGTGATGTATTACAAAATCATTCATGTATCAGAGTAGTTTAGATAGTTTTCTAGTCAGTTTTGATCTGAGTATGGGAATTCCTACCTCAGCGATGATATGTTCATATATATATTTTGCATTGAATGTTTTTACAGGTTCCGACCGGGGTGTTCACAAGAATATCCTTGAAATGATAAAGTACTTCACTCTTCTTAGATGATAAAAACCATCCTCATCTATTACAGACTTCGCACTTTAGGGGGCAATCTGTTGCACAAAACTTGTCACCTTGGCATTCTGCAATTAGTGTGAGTCTATCATCACTCATACCTTCCTCCTTTGCAAGTCTTAAACCTCAGTTCTTCATATCAAGCCTTGAAAATAAGATAAATACCTTAAAAATCTCTAAAACTCTGGTTCCGCACTTTCTCTTAGCATTACCTGCGGTCCCATACCTATTGGTCATGTCCCCTGCACACCTGATTGCTCTGTATCTGTGTTATGGGTGCAGACCCTTGTAAAAGTTGAAAAGGCACAAGTACATTCTTAAAAACTCACTTTGAGTCATTTGTGGAAGCTTCTAGAGGGAATCTCGAGGTGGCAAGTTTGCTCCTTGAGGGTTCATGCATCCCATACCTTAAGGAGCTAACCCCTTGCTGTGAGGAGCTTATCCCTTTGAAGGAGGACTCTATCCCTTCAATGGTGGACCTGTAACCTCCTTCCTTTGCACTACAAATGAAGCATTGGGCTAATTACTTGGGAGGTTGAAAGTTGAATATTTTTTAGGGTAAATGTTGTCGGAACTTAGTCTTCCTAATTGAGCTTTTGAGAGGAGAGATTACATACCTTTTGATCTCATTTGGAAGAGATTGAGGCTTTTCAAAATAGAGGAGATTCCTGTTTGGACCCTGGGAAGAGCTTGTACAACATCAAGGCACCAAAGGTTGTAAAGTTCTTCTATTTCAAAGTTAATACAATCAAGTTTATTTTTCTCAATAAGCTGTGTTTTATGGTTTATTTCATGGATTCCTTGATCACCATGATGAACATGATTTATTATTTTAGCTATGCAGGTGTCATTTCATGTGTTCTTGTTTGTGATTATAGGTTCTTAAAAGGAAACTCTTTCGGAGCTGCTGGAGCATGGCTGCCACAAACTAGTGTTGGACTTAAGGTAGGGTCTAAAATGCCTCTTAGTTTTTATTAATGAATCGCAATATGTTTAGGGAAAGGTATATTTGCTTGTCTTGCTTGTTGCTAGATATCTGTTGATACTAGGGAGATCAGCCTTATCCGCAAGATCGATTTATCCGGCCAACAGTGCCACATAAAGGTCTTCTAGAAGCCTCATTTTAACCTACACATGTCAACAATCTCAACCCACTTGTTAGGTATAAGCATATGCACATTATTTTCTAATTTTTACCCACAAATTCACTTAAAAAGGCTAAAAATTAATAAAGTTTGGAAAAACATAAATGTGACCCAATGATAATGAAAGTGGGATGAATGTGGTGCAATAGTAGTGAAAATGGAGGTGATATAATGGACATAATAGTGAGAGTGTAATGGAAATGAATGACATTTTCAAGACCCAACATACCCCCCAACTGAAGTTATTGCATGTCCTTATGCAATATATATTACATTAACTCTTTTGATCCTTGACTTTTGGCTTAACTTTGCATGATATCATTTGATAACTTCATATTTTTTTTGCAAAGTGTTTTACTTGAATTGCAACATGGTTGGTTCTTGTTTGACAACCATGATTTTGTTTTTATCCAATTTATCCTTTAAGCACTTTTTGAAAAGCCATTGTATGCTCATAATAACAATGTAATAGTTAATATATGTTGGAAGTATGTGGGCTCCTGAGTATGATATAGACATGGAAATATATGAAGATGAATGTATTCCCCCCCAACTGAAGGTATTGGCAATTTTATGAAATGAGGAAGAGAAATGCTTTTCCAACAATTATCATTCTAGATTTTTATGGAATTCTATGGTCAAAAGTTAGAAAATGACATACCTTAACTTACCCTTTGGAATGGATGAGTTGTTTGTGTTGTGGCTACGAAATTCTGATCATATTATTCTTCAAGTGGCTGAACAAGAAGAGTCATGGATAAAGAGTCAAGATGACGTTTTATTGCTTCTACTAAAACTTGCTAAGTCTGCTCCAAAATGCTGAAAATAATAGCCTTCATGTCTTCAAAACTCATTGGCACAATTACTATTATGTGAAAATATGTTCTGATGTCGAACATAGTAGGAAATTGTTGACTTAGTGACCATCATGAGAACTCTCACCATTGATGACAATGAAAGTCAAGATGCCCAAACACATCTTGCTAGGTACGAATGAATTTATCGATGTCGAGTCACCTAGAAGATATAACGAAGAAGGGGCATTAATGTATTCCCATTGTTTTTCAGCATGAGAACTTGCCATTAAGGCATGCAAGCTTCAAGGTGTCTTTACAAGGAACTTGGACTCAATAATTTGCATTGAAGCAGGGCTTATTTGCTAAATGAAAATGACAGGAAAGGGAAGATGAAAATGGAAGATGGCAATGGAGAGTAGAAATGGCAATGGGCAATAAGCATGTGAATGAGCCTCTTGCTTTTATTTGTGGGTTATGAATGGACAAAAAGAGATGGAAAGTGGATGTGAATGTAAATGGAAAATATGAAGTGAAATGAGGTGAATGGTTTATTATGAGGTATGGATGTGATGGAGATAATAGTATCTGAAAATTTTTCAAGTGTTTGGATCTGATTTTGCATCAACATATTTCCTCTTTGTTGTTGATCATCCTCTTATGAAACAAATTGGTCTCTTAGAGAGACACCATTCTCTTGTAGTCATTTGTCCTTCCACTTGGAACCTGCAAAAAAAAACTAATACTTCTTCTGCAATGGAATGTAAGATTATCAAAGGAGAGAGGTGATTAATCTCTCTAATTATGATATTTACACACAAAACTAAGAATTTGTATTAATGAAACAAGTTCTCAAAGGAAAAATCAAAAGAATTTATACCTGTTTTGGAATTAGTGCCTTAAATTGATGTTGCTTCTTTTCAACAATTTCATTATTTACCATTTCAAACTCTAATTATGGATTTTTCATTCTATAGATCTTGTTGAGATCTTTCCAACGATACTTGAATCATCAAAATCTGATTTTGTATGAGAAAGTTAGGCTGATTTGAACAATGAGGTTTTTTTAGCTAGAGAATAGCTGTGGAATTGGACTTTAGCTGCGAAATGTGTGCAGTTTCTGTAGCTAAAAATATTGAATAAAAATTTAGCCATTCATCTTTCATCATCCGTCTAAAATTAATCAATATCTTCAAAAAAGTGAGCAAATAACTTATTCATTTCATTGATTCAATTTTTTTTATTTTTTTCTTGACATGCGGCGACTTAGTGATAACACACACCTTGACTTCCCTTTGACCAGGGTCCTTTTCATCGACTTGAATCAAATGAATAGTACACCATCCATGTACTGACATTTTCCCATCTACCCATGTAGTTTGCTTCATCTCTTGACACTTATAACCTATAGAAGTATGAAAATGGTTGTAGAATTGCCAGTTAGTTGCGGAATCAGGTTGCATTCTATAGCTAAAGACAACCAACCATCAATTTGAATTTATTTTTTTGTATGTACAGAGGATTATTCTGCAAACCAACTACTGCAACACTCGAACTTGTTTTGGATTTGACAATTCTCAAGAAACCATTTCCCAAAATTCCATAGTTGCTGAATGAGATAGCCATGGTCTTTTACATTTCCTTTGATAGAGTTTAGCTGTTTTTGGTTCAGACATGCATATACCAAGCCATAACTCATGTCTTAAGACAACTCCCAGGAATATTCAAGCTATGATTCTAAAAACAAACAACACAACTACCCACATGGAATTCATTCCACTTTGATACTTCTTCTTCCTCTCTGGCAGTTCCAGGCAACCAATTTAATTAGAGGCAATTTTGGTTTTAACTCACGGGAGATAAACATGGAAAAAATGTGAGTGGGTTTTCAAATGGCCTTTGCATCAAATGCCAAGAAGCTCCATGCCACGTCTATCGGTTGGCTGCGAAGAGCCGTATCCAATTAGGATTGTTGTTAACAGGTGTTACGTCTATCAATTGATTATGAAGAGCCGTATCCAATTAGGATTGTTGTTTACAGATGGGTGGCATTTAAAAGGTGGGAGACATGTAATCATGTTAAATTGTCAGCACATACTAAGTCTCCAAATTGGAATTCCCTTCCCCAAACAATCGAATTAAATCAAACAACCAGTTTATTAATTCAAATTTCGTTTTTCTTCACACGGTAGACAAAAGGAAGCTTCAGAGAACTGAGAAATTATCTCAAACTTCCATGAATTTCTTAAAAATATTTTTGGGTTATCTAATTTACCCTATTTCTGAAAAAACCCATGTTTTATTTTTCCCAAATTCGTCTTCGTTTGGTCGGATCATGCAATTGAAGTTTGACGTTTTTTATTGTTTTGCGTTTTCCTGAATTAACATTTTTACTGTTTTGCATTTTTACGAATTGTTGCATTTGGCCTTCTCATTTGATGTGCTATGTAATTTCCTTAGTTGTTCTTGTCACTAATGGTGGTCCACCTTCACAAAGCGAGAGTGAACGGTCCACAAATTGATTATGCTGACAGTCCAAAAAAATGAATGCACAGAGATAAAAGAACAGTACACAAATCTTATTGCGTATTGAGGAGAAGACAGATGGTAAGCACTGCTGCTTCTTTATCTCATTTCAGAGCATGTGATGTTCAACTATCATTGATTATGATGTGCATGAGGCTGTTGGATTTGTTTTGCAATTTTCAGCACAGAGAAATAGCCTTTGCTTCTTCATCGATGACTGGATTAAGATTAGAATAAACAACAGAAACAACTGATGCAACATAAAGGTCCTGCATCTTTCCTAATGTTAGTATCAACTCCCCACCTGGGCTGCTACTACTGAGAGTCATGCAAAAATCTAGAGTAGGCTATTGTAGGTTTTTATTTTTTTATTTTTTAAATGTTTTTGCAGGTTTGTTTTAAGGCCAAAGCTTGAACAGGAATGCAGATTTTCTACTGAGGCCACAGTGAAAGCTAGGATTGAAGATAGCCATAGATTGTTTTCTTCTTCTTCTTTTTTTCTTCTTTGAAATTGTGAAATTTTGGAAGAATGATTAATGATTTTCAATTTTAAACATCAAAGACTCTAAGTAAAATATGCTAAAAATAGGACTTTGACTGAAGTCTTAAGCTGATTTTTTATCAATCTGGGCTAGGTGACTAGGATAGGATCCATGTTGGGATGATTCTGGAGATGCCCATGTGGTCGATTTCTTCATTGGACACCTGTAACCTGCTAAACCTTGAAATTAGCTGCGGAATCAAGCTGCATTCCGCAGCTAATTTGCATAATCTTATTAAAACAAGACACAATGTTTTGAGGACCACTACAAACTATAACTAGTCAATCTTGGACAGTTGAACCTATCAAAGCAGTTAGGTTTCATTATTATTTTTTTATTTCTCTCTCTTTTTTTTATTGAATCAATTGAAATGATGAAGTTCATTTTGTCTTCTTCTTTTTTTTTTACATAACAATTATTTTTCTGATCCTCTAGATCACACAAAGTGCAGGAGGAGAGCATATTCAAGAATTATTAATTTTTTTTTAGATGTAAGAAATAAGGTCTCCTAATTACACATCCCCCGGCAACAATGCCAAAATGTTTAGTCAATTTAATGTCTTAAATTGCTCTACATAAATTATCAATTCGGGTATCGTAAACTTATGAAGTGTGGTGCACCATATGTGCTTAGTTAACCTTTTCCTTACTTCGTTGTTTTATAGTTTATGTTGTTTTGGGGGTTTTGTTCTTGTTGGTTTCCTAAAGTGTTTAATGCAAATGGAAATCATATTCTAAGATCTTAAAAATACTTTTAAAGGTCAAGTATGGATGTAGATTTCAAGACAAGGTTTATGTCCCTTATGGTAACTTCCAAAACTTAGCACTTCAAAAGATCTCAAAACATGCTATTGATAAAATTGATACTTGAACAGGAATGTAAATATGCAGCTACTTAAATCAAACAAAAGATGAAATATTGATCATGAAATCACTGTCTCTGCTGCCCATCTAATTACATAAATACAATCTAAACTATTGCACTCAAACAAACCAAAAATTGCAGACTAACGAAAGGAAGATCAATTTACTTCACTTATAATCCGATAGCTCGCCAAGTAGCTTTTTAGGGTTAAGCCATGGCTCTGGAGATAACGTCAAATAACATGAAGAATTGATATCTAAATTACCTACTTGCAGAATGAAAGTAAAATCAAATCACTTCACTAATAGTCTGATAGCTCGCCAAGTAGCTTTTCAGGGTTAAGCCATGGCTCTAGAGATAACATCAATAACATGAACAACCTGATATCTAATTGCAAAAATGAAAGTAAAATCAAATCACTTCACTTATAGTCCGATAGCTCGCCAAGTAGCTTTTCAGGGTTAAGCCATGGCTCTGGAGATAACGTCAATAACATGAAGAACCTGATATCTAATTGCAAAAATGAAAGTAAAATCACATCACTTCACTCATAATCTGATAGCTCGCCAAGTAGGTATTCAGGGCTAAGCCATGGCTCTGGAGATAACGTCAAATGTCATAAAGGACCTGATATCTAATTGCAGAAATGAAAGTAAAATCAAATTACTTCACTCATAATCCAATAGCTCGCCAAGTAGCTTTTCAGGGTTAAGCCATGGCTCTAGAAATAACGTCAAATGTCATGAAGAATTTGATATCTAAACTAACTAACAACAACAAATAAATAAGATTGAAATCAAAACATAACTGAAATTGAAAATCTAAAAAAACAAAGTCAGCAGAGAGACCAATCTCATGTCACTATTTGATGCAAAAACATGTAAAGAAAAACTAATCTACAACCAACCGGTTGAACACACTTGCATGAATTAAAATTGCATGAATGGAAAATCTAAACTATCAAACTTGAAAGCAATAAATTAACATACATGAATGAAATCAAAGCATAATTACAAAATAAAATCTACTCTACCTTACATTCTAATGTGCTCCATAACATCTACTTCACATCTCCTTCCATGTTGAGAACATCAAAGCTTTATTCAAATTCCTCAAAATTACAAAGTACAACAAAGCTCTCCAAAGCTTTCAAAAGCCATCAAGGAAGAACTATAAACTCCAAGCTAAAGAACTAAAAGCCAAGCCAAGCTAAGACTAACAAGCTAACAAATGAAGGAGAGAGATCTCCTATTTATACAAAAAGATGAGAAGCCATCTCATTAATGAGAGTCCATGAATCTCTCCCTCTACCTCTAGAGTCCTAATCAATATAGGAACTGATGAGACACATGTCTTCTTAGAGTTTCAATACAATTAGGAGATGTGACACATATCCTCGTGATCCCATAGTTCTTTGCACTCAAATTCGAATTTAGCCTTAGAGTGCCACATAAAGGTCTTCTAGAAGCTTCCTTTTAACCTACACGTGTCAACAATCTCAACCCACTTGTTAGGTATAAGCATATGCACATTATTTTCTAATTTTTAACCACAAATTCACTTAAAAGGGCTAAGAATTAATAAAGTTTGGAAAAACATAAATGTGACCCAATGATAATGAAAGTGGGATGAATGTGGTGCAATAGTAGTGAAATGGAGGTGATATAATGGACATAATAGTGAAAGTGTAATGTAAATGAATGACATTTTCAAGACCCAAAAAACACCATGCAAAATCTTCCGGTCGAAGGCCATTGATGTAAACCTATCACTGGAAGTGAGAAACTTGTCATTGAGGCATGCAAGCTTCAAAGTACTAAAAGGGTTGTTCCTAAGTTGACTTCTTGGATAATGAGCTGATGTCGACAAGAAGTGACCCGTCATAGGAGGGCCTTAATGAATCCCACATCTGCGACACGGAACGGAGCAAATGATTTTGTGGAGGTGAAAACGATATGATGAGACAAGGTTTAGGGTTGCAGTCATGAAAGAATGAAGCATGAAGGTATTGCAGCGGATGAGACATAAGCTGGCTTGGTGAATTCTCTAAGCAACTTCTCTTGAACATATCGGCGACACTGAAATGGATTGGTAGCATTAACCCCAAAAATGGATGGTATAGAGGACCAATGGTGATATGACCGGTGAACGGAATAACCCAACCCGACTCAATCATGGTGATGGAGTGAAAGTATCATGTTCAACAACGATCTACTACCAATAAAGTTTCTTCAAGTTTTCTTCCCAATTTTTCCCTAGTCATTACTGACCAATACCTATTTATTTTTGTCAAGCTTGAGAAGGATAACATATGCTTGTTCTATAATTTTCCCTTCAGGCAAACCTGTCACTATGTTTTAGCGAGCCTAGTGACAGTAAAACTCGCTCTTGTCTACATGGACAAGTTTATCGCTATCGTTTTAACGAGTTTAACAAAAAATATAACTCGGTCCTTTTCAATTTTAGAGAGTCTGAAAAGAGACAACAAGGAAACTCCAGTAATCCTTTTTCGTACTATAATCCCTTAAGTCCGAAAAAATATAAAATAATACGAAAGAGATTACTTTTCGATAGTTTTAACAAGCGGAACAAGACAAACACTCGATCTTTTTGTGTAATGATCCCTCAAGTCCAAAAAGATTAAAATATAGAGGAGGGATGGCACTTCCAATGACTTTAATGAGTTGGAGAGGCCAATTTATCAGCATTCTTTTCATATTTTACGAGTCAGATGAAAAGAGCTTAAAGGAGGCTCATTTTTTGATGAACGATTGATATTTTCGGGTAGCAGCTAGTTCTAGGTAAGGTTTGGAACTTTTCAATAACGACACTGTAAAGAAGATGGCTAACAGAATCACTCATCGCAGCTATTCCTCAAAACGGTAAACAATCAAGTGGAGGTGGGTGATCGGCTAAAACGTGGAGGTGACGGTAAGAACACGACCAAGGCTCAAAAGCGGATAGTAATGCAATCACAAAGGTTATTTACTGAAAGTGGGTTCATTTTTTAATGAGCTTAAAATTTGGGGGAACATATGCTCATTACTAGGTTTATTTTTTAATGAGGTTGAACTTTGCGGAAACATTGATCATGACTAGGTTTATTTTTTAACGAGCTTGAACTTTGCAGAAACATTGCTCGTGACCAAGTTTATTTTTTAACAAGCTTGAACTTTGCAGAAACATTGCTCGTGCCAGTCGTATAATAAGAATGTCGCATCGATAGGTTCATTTTTTACGGAGCTTTCCCCATTTGAAACTTTGCTCCGAAGCCTTTTCTTATGCAAGCTAGGAATGACCAACCTACAAGTTTAAAAGGTTAAGATCCTACAAACTAAGAAAATAAATGGTCACTTTTCACTTGCATGAAAAAAGGTTTTCATGCCCCCAAGTATAACGAAAAGTAGAGTTTCTAGGTTACGATACGAAAGTTCTTGCATTAGCAAGATTGTTCCATCTGTGTGGTAGACAAAACAATTCCTTGGCGATGTCCATAGAAATGGAAAAAGGTGACTATTGTCAGTGCAAATCAAATAACTTTTGACGAGGGAATCCTTTTCCAGTCTGATTCATTTTCCCAAATAGACGGGATTGTTAGACTAGTCATATTCCTATGCGGAAACGTACCTTATATCTTAGGCTTTCCTACCGAAGCAGACCAGGGCGCATGCCTCCTGGGTTTCAGTCAGAATCACCGAATCACTCGCGCTCATCAAGTGAATGGACTGCAGATTGATGAGACATTCCTTGCATAAAAAGACCAATTAGGGATTGTATTTGACTAGTAGCTGTGTCTGAACCGGGGAATGAAAGCTGGCCTACGAGCTAGACCACTCTGCCTTCATGTGGGAAACACATCACTCTAAAGAGTGAGGAAACAATAGCTCCCATGCTATAAATGTAGTCATGCCCAAGGAGTATATTGTAATCTAATGGCCCTTGGACTACCATCATGTTCAGATAAATGGTTTTCCTTCTCAAAGTTATAGGAAAATTTGGAAGGATCCCTAACGGTCGACTGGTTCCTTTGTTGAAGCCTGATAGATTTTGAATCTCAGGCAAAAGTGATGGTGAACCAAGAACTTTCCAAGCAGTGGAGGAAAGGATACTCATGGAAGCCCCTTCATCTATGATAGTACCAACCATGAACATTCTGTAAGCTTGTAGTATGATTCGGAATGGTACATTAGATGGTAGGTGAGGTCTCCCTAGTAGATTCCAATCGAGGGAAATGACTAGATTGCTTGGAGGAGGGACCGAATAGATGGCAAGATGAATTTCTGACGAACTTCCTTCCTGCAGTAAAGGAACAGGTAGATTTCCCCCGAGTTCATTGGATTCTGTATTAACAAAAAGAATTTGAACGGTGTCATTCTCATCCTCTTTGGTGATTGTATCATCTGAAGGTAGACCTTCTGAAGACAAGACTGGGAAGACTACCGTCTCGACCTGTTGACTTTCGTCCTATGTGGTCTCAGAGGGTTTATCTTCAATGATGGATGCTTTGACCAACAACAAAGGTGTGTCAGTCGGATTTTCAACTAGTGATGGACTCGGCAAGAGTTTCTTGTATCCAGGAGGAAGCTATAGTGGTGAAGCAAGACAGTTATCCAAGACTCTCTTAGCTTCATCCAAGAAGGTACAATGGTGGAGGGCATGATTGCCTTCACACAATCTACAAGGAATTTAGATCTTCCTTTTTGTCCATTGACTTCATTTTCACTAGTTGATAGTGTACTTTCAACATGATCGTCAAAGGTTGAGGACACTAGATTGTGTAAGCAGGAAGACCAATCCCTTAAGATCCGTGGGATGCAAGGACAATATCGATGATAGTGGTCTCCTTTGCAAATGACACCTGGAGATTTAGTTTTGGATGGTGCAGTGTGTGGATTTTCGCCAGACGATGCATGGTTGCCCCATTTTTCCATTGGCTTCTTCTTCTTCTTCTGGCTTCACCAAACAAAGAGGAAGAAGGAGAGGGAGAAACAAATGAAGTAGAAGGTTGGGGGGTGACTCTAGTATCATCTGGTTTCTAATTTGATTGCTCAGGAATCGCAGTGTTTTGAATGACAAAGGTCAAGAAAAGCCATATTGGCAGGCCAATTGTAAGTCTTGGAAGGGACAATGTAGCCATATGAGGTGCACGAACATCTCCCCAAGAGGAGAAGGGACTAGGATTGCCCCCAAGGGGAAATCCTTGATTGGTGGACTCCATTGTCTCAACCTCAGACCAATGAGGGTACAGTGACGTTAATCCAATTAAAATAAATTTTATGAAGCTTTGACACAACTTGCTTTTTCAATTTTAAAGAGTAGATAAAAAGCTAAAGATGACTCTAATCGCCTTTGATTTTTAATGAGCCTGAAGTGACAAGTGCTCAAATGGACCTTTTCTTTTAAGGAGTCTAAAAAGGAACGGAAGTGACTACTCTGGAAATTTAGACAGAGGGATTACCAAACCAATTACGTTTTAAGGTACAACAGTGAATCTTCCCGAATGATGTGTTCAGTTCGTTACGATTGATAGGGCGGCAAACACAGCTTCCTAAGGACAAAGGATATAGCCTATTGTGGTCTCCCAATATATACTAGACGGTACGTGGGAGCACAAGTCTGTACTGGCACTTGTCGTATCAAAGAGGAGGAATCACCCAACGTACGGTGAAAACGATAGTTACCAAGCTTTACGACACTGGAATATGTCTCTAGCCTAGACTTCTATGTTGTGCGTTAGGTTCCAAAGTGTTTTTATGTTCGGTTATCACTTAAGAAACAATTTCTAAATTGTTCACATCAGTTTGATTGTAAAGGTTAGGTGTTAGTCGAGGTTTAGTTTTTCCATGTTTGCTTTAGTGTCTAAGTCTTAGGAGTCTTGGTGATATGGTTAAATAAAGGTCAACACTCCATTCTCATTCATCACCGGTCCCACAACTCACATAGATTCCATGTATCAATTTTTTTTAAGGTTTTTTTATGCACTACGAAACAGTCTAGGTGTTTTCGTAGCGCAAAACCCAATCTAGGTGTTTTCATAGCACAAAACATAGTCTAGGATTTTTCGTAGCGCAAAACCCAGAATTTGCACTGGCTGCACTAAAAAATCAGGGATTCATGCAGATCCATGTCAAATGTCATCCAACTGTCAAATCCATCAGAATCCGTTAATCTTACACCATCAATTGTCATTCCATACACCTTTCCTATCACATTCAACTGCTCATTCTTATCATTAGGTTCATTAGGTGTCTTGGTGCGCTTAAATTTCAAATTTCAAAAAAGGTGCCAAGTAGTTTCAGTTTTGATTATGTATGGGTTCATGTATGAGAAGCAAATTGACAGGCATTTAATCAGAATTCTTTGAATTCCATGTGAAGTAGCTTCCCTTTTCATTTCAAGTGAGGCAATGATCAAGATTAAGATGGTGCAAGCTCTTTCAATTTTCATCTTCCAGGAATTCCATGGAGATGTCTATAGAAAATATGGATCATAGGGCAGGCAGGTGTCTAAGGAATGAGCCTATAGGTTTAGATGTTATCCTAAAGAACAGTGAAGTTGAACAAGCTTTCAAATAGGTTAGCTGTTGGAGATTCTGTGAAAAACTTCAAGGAGGTCACATGAAAGTCAACAAAGCATTTGTTTTCAATTTCATAGGATTAAATTCAAAGGTTGGAGTGCTTGAATTACAAATCTCTCCAGAGTTTATATCTGCAGTCACTGAAATTCCAAGGGGACAGAGGAGGTGGTTTAAAAAACTTCAAGTTTTATATGACTCCTTGCAAGGAATTCTTAAAGCTAGAGTTCGTTGATTCAAACTTAAACAAGTCAGTGCCTTTGGATTTGCCTTTCTATCTATTTCGTAGCTTAGGCAAAATGTGTGACAAGGTTCAGTTGAAGAACAACCTGAAGGACATACTCAGCTAAGAAAAACTACACAGCAAGAAAGATTAAATCCTAAAGTTTTGATGTGGATCACCTTTCGAAGTTTACTTTGAAGAATGGTATCAGTTTATTCAATTTTGAACAGCCTTATGGCATATGGGAAAGTCATTTCAAAGGAAAGAGAGCTCAAAGAAGTCAAATTTTGGCATAAAATTATGTTTTTGAAATCACACAGCAATTTCGTAGCACGCTATGAAACCACTGAAAAAGCCTGCACAAAAGACTCTGTTTTCTGCTTTTCCTAGTCAACTTCCAGAAGGGTTCTTGAGCAGTTGAGAGCTGAATTTTGAAAACTGAAAGAGGAGTTTCTTCATAACACACTGAAATACAAAAACCTCTTTCCGTTTCTTCAAATTCGTTCTGAGGTGGAAGGAATTTATAGTTAAACGTGCGCTACGAAACTGTTGTAGGTGTAGTTTTTTTAAAAATCAAAATTTCATGTTTTACACGTGTTCTTCAAGGATCGATTCTGGACAGATGGAGCAGTTTTTTAAAAAACCAAGAGAGTTTTTTGTTCTAGACATCATGGACTACAAAAACCTCCTTAATTTTCATAAAATATGCCAAGGATGAGAAGATAAAGGCTCTGTCCCACGTGCCATTTTCAAGGATCCTAAACCTAAAAACAGGGAAACATGTTCCCTAATTTCTAGGGTTTGTCATCAACAGTCAGGTGACAACATGGAAGGCTTCATCAATTTTGACTTCTTGAGGTTGCAAGTTGTCAAAGAATGCTTTAAAGGCTTAGATAAGGTTGTTGTAATCATAATAAGGAGTTACACTCCTAGCTGTATTAGGTCTCTAGGACTGCTAGTTAGCTGTCATTTGCATTTAGTAGTTAGTTTTAAGTATCAATCGGTGTCATAGTAGGATGAATTCGAATTCCCCTCATGCTGGAGCAGGAATTTCAGTTATGTAAAGAGCTCTATATATAGAAGAAGATCTAATGTACAAAGGGTTGGAGATTTTTGGCCCAGCTGCTGCTTTATGTGAAGGAATACAATCAGTAATGCAGAAAGGTTTTCTTGAACAAAACTGAGTTTGATAGAGTTCAATCCTTTCCTGATGTATATGCTATTTTAATTACTTGCAGTAGATCTTATTGTTAATACTCATAATTCATAATCTAATGCTCTGACTTCCTTTAACAATAAGATGACTATGTTTTATATTTGAACCACCAGCACTAGATTACATTGCTATTATTCAAAATTCACTACCATGTGCTTTGATTTCTTTTAGTAATGGTGTGATTATGTTGAGCATTAGATCTCATTGCTATTACTCAGAACTCATAACCTTTTGCTCTGACTTCCTTTAGTAATGAGATGACTGTGTTTTGAACCATCAGGAGTAGATTTCATTACTATTACTCAGAATTCATAATCCTATGCTCTGACTTCCTTTAGTAATGGAATGACCCTTTGTTTAAGAACCTTATTTGTCTTAGCTTTCATGTCAAGAAACCTTGCCACTAAATTTATTGACTTGTTGACTCCATAGCCCAATGGTAGCAAGCCTTCATCTTTTCAACCTACAAACATACAAAACCAAGAGTAGAGTTAGCCATCTATATTATCATTAATCAATATCATTAACCCTTGAGAGAGCCCTCTCAGGTTGAGGAGGCTAAGCCTCAGCCAAAAGTTTCGTTTGAAATAGTTGCACAAGGTCTACCTGGTCAGCAACCTATTCGGGCTAGATTTTGTGATAACATGTTCATTGAAGTTTATTTTATAGTTAATCTTTCTTAAGAAGTTTTCCTTTAAGGTTCACCACGTGATGTAGATATACAATTCCTAAATATGCAATCTAAGATGATAAATAGTCATTTACTTTCTTTTGCAATGAAAATCCTAGCTATTAAGGAAAGAGAAGTAAAATCCTTTCAACATAGAGCAGAGATCACACACTAAGATGCACTGTCCTAAATCAATTTCTGCATGCAGTCTAAATGAAAATGCACATGCATGTATTTTTTTTTAGTTTCCTTAATGTGAGAATGAAAAAAATAAAACTAAGTATAGATCTGAACTATCTTTTCGCAAAGCGACACTTTAGCAATTTCTTATTCAAAAACGAAAGGAAGATTTAGACGAAACTTTCAATTTCGACTTGAAAACTACTTTCGACACTTCAAAGAATTGATTATCCAAATCAAATACAATAGAAAAAGTGCAATCGACTATCTAAAAGAGGAAGATTGTATGAAACTCTTTTCTTTGACTGAAAACGACACTTGCGACACTTTCAAATCAAAAGACGACAGTTCAATTAAGATATTGTTTGTAAAGGAGAACTGTAAATGACGAAAAATACATAAAAACATTCACAATTCTCTATCAATGGAGGCTGAATAATGCAAAGGAAAAGAGTTTCAATAGTGATATACTGATCAAAGACAGTAAAACTACTGAATAAAGCTAAAGACAATGAAGAAAAAACCAAAATATGGAGGCAGAAACAGTCTCATCTAATCATCGCACCTGTAACACAGGGAAACAAGGATGCATCTCACCTATAGCACACGGGAGGTGTGATGCATCTAGAATGCCAATGAGAGACAGTGCAATGGTCCAGGGACGACTGAGCTTGGTTTTTGCTCACAGTTTGCAGCTTAGTTCAGGGATTTAGGTTGAGCTAATGATAGGCAGTAAACACAAAGTACAGGGGCTGATCTAATGAGGTTACTTGAGCTACCACCAAGGAACTTAGGATGTTTGCAAGTCAGATGTTCAGTTCATAAACTAACCTAGAGATTGAGTGAAGCAACATTGATCTACTTTGCAGTTGCATAGCAAAAGCAGTTCGAAGGCTAGCTAGCTTAACTTCAAGCTCCATCTGTAGTTTATAAAGCAAACAAATAGAAACAAGCAAACAAACTATTCACTCCATAGTGGAGTCGCCATTTTGTTATCAGGAAAACTAGTGTCCATTCAGAATTGCTAGTCCCACTAAGACGGGTAGCTATCTTAGAAACAAACAAACTAAAGTTACTTGTGTTTTCCTTTATGAGAGATAGATGAGAGAGAAGCAGAGAGTACCAACCTCAATCTTTCACTTGGCTCTTTGCTTGTTTCCTCCCTCCTTTGACATAGCTTCACCACTCCTTCTTTACTTGTCTTGCTTCAAAGAACACCTGTAGAGTCAAAGCAGCATAATACCATCAAAGCATAGAGATATATAACCATAAACAATATAAGATCAGATGTATATTAACCATACAAATGCATATATCAATACAAGATTCAGAGATATACAAGGATATGGAGGAAAACTCAAATAGCTTTATTGATAGAAGTAGTAGAAGAGAGGATTACAACCCATTGGTCTAACCCAGCGCCATCTTCCTAGCATGAAAGCCCTCTTCACCTCAAGAAAAACTAGATCACCCAACACTAGGATGTTTCATAGAGAAACCAACAACACTTCCTTACAAAATACAAAATTCTAGCCCCCTGGATCTCTAGGATGAGGGATCCATAAATAGTTATTTGCAGGTGGGTGAGTCAACTTCTAGGATTTTGATTAGTGTCATTTCTTTGATAGTTCTTGGTTCCACATGGAGATTTCATGATCTCTTACTCATCCCTGGGCAAATTCAGAGAGGCAAGTGTCAAATGGGCAGTTTCTAGAAGATTCTATGGGTTTCCACCTAGCCAACTGCCTCTGCCATTTGTCTGCTCTCGCTCATCGCACCCTACAAAAGGGCTTTTTAGTATGCATCACACGTTTTTCATGTGGTAGGTGAGATGCATCACACCCTTAGCACTGAGCAGTCTGTATGGTCTAGTTTTGTCTAGTTGTGAGTAGTTTTTTAGGGAGAACTTCTTGGAGATGATGTAATCAGCTGACCTTATTCCTTTAGGGTATGAAACAAAACTTTTAGGGGCTTAGAAGCCCTTGGTTTATGGACATATGAGATTGGGGTTGCACTGCCCAAATATGTCTATAACAGGCCAAGAGCAATAGCTTCTCACAAAATTTCGATCATCGCACTATATTTGGCAATGTTATTAGTCATCCAACCTAAAAATATACCTTGCAAATTCACTAAATCACAGTTAGGGTCATGTATTTCCAATCTAGCATAAGATAGGTTATGTGTACTACGATAAGCACCATTAGCAAAACTAACATAATGGATGGATGACATATACAAACCAAGTAGGGCATGAGGTAAGCTAAGGAAAAGGTTTGCAAAAGCAACCTAACACACCAAAATCACAATGTGCACTAATGAAAACACACACTAATGTACATAAGTATTTACACGGATAATCAGGCATAGTACTTCTTCAAGTAAAGCCCATTTTGAGGCTCAACCAAAGAATTTCATTCATAGTCCACTAACTCGTTGGAAACTTTTTGTAAAACTCACTTGAAAATGTAAGGCCCATGCCACATTTGTTTGAATTTTCCAGCGCCCAATTTGTCATTGGTTTGATCATAAATAAAGACCAAGTCATCCTCAGCAAAAATGTGAGGAGAAATAATTCTATCATATTGAGCCTTAACTCATTTTTTCTGGGCCTCAATTACTAACGCTGTGAAGAGGTGGGTTTCATCGAGCCTTTCGAGGTAAAGTAAATGTTCCTCTTCAGGTGAGGTATCCAGAAGTAATTTGACAGTTAGTTTAAATGAAGGAATTTCACACTCAATTGGAAGAGTTGCCTCCAGACCAAACACCAACTAAAAGGATGTGAATCCAGTGGCAGTCTTAGTTGTAGTTCAATAAGCCCAAAGAATCGAAAATAGCATAAGATGCTGATTCGATTTATGCATCCCATTGGTGCGTTGAAGCATAGTAACCAAGACTTTGTTGACTGCCTCAACTTGGCCATTGGTCTGCAGATAATAAGGGGTTGATTTGTCATGACGCAAGCCCAACTGAGTAGTAAGCTCTACCATCATGTAATTTTGGAAATGAGATCCATGATCAATGATGATGACTTGAGGGACACCAAATCAAGCTATGACATGGTTAAAAATAAACCGAGTGGAAGTTTTTCCATTAGCTTCACGTGTGGGCATTGCCTTAGCCCATTTAATAAAATAATCAACGGTAATGACGATATAACCATCCCCCCTAACCAAGCGAGCATTACATGTCAGGAAATTAATCCCCCATTTAGCAAAGGGGCCGATGGTAACAACTGGGTGTAGGGGTGCAGCTGGGGTTTGATGTTTACGGTTGTAAATCTAGCAAGCGTGACATTTTTGGACTACTAAAATGAAATCCTTGAAGATGAATGGCCAGAAATAACTGACACGGAGGATTTTATTAGTAGTAGCATACCTGGACATATGACCACCACAAGCCCCAGAGGGATAGTCATTGAGAACTCCCTTAGCTTCTTCGAGTGTCAAACATCTACGAAGGATAGAATCGACACCAACATGGTGCAAAGTATCACCAATGATTCGATAAGGTTGGGACTGATGTCAAATGAAATGACATTCAGAATTAGATAACTCTAATAGGAAATTTTAGGTCTGGAGAGAGACAATAATATCCCCATACCATGGGTCAAGAGTGTTGATGAGAAAGAGAGTCTCGTAAGGAATGTGCTCATCAAAAGTAGTAGACGCAGTTGTAGAGGCAAGGTCACAAATCAATTCAATGAAAACCAGTGATTTCCTTGATTTGGCTGTATAAAACTCCAAATCAAATTCTTGAAGGATAACAATCCACTTAGAATATTTTCCCTACAGCAACTGACAAATCAAAATGTAGGTCATGGGGTTGCAATCAAAAATCACTATGGTTTTTCGTAAAAGAATATATTGTCGAAAGTGTTGAACAACATGAATAGTGGCTAAAGAAATTTTCTCAACATGGGCATATCGAGTTTCAGTATCAATAAAATTTTGTCTTAAGTAGTAGATCATGTGTTCATTTCCATCATCATCTTCTTGCACTAGTACCATGTCAATAGTACTATCAACTGCAGCCAAGTACAAGAAGTAATCACAGTGATAGTCAAGAGGATGAAGCAAAGGAGCACTAATGAGAGTTTTATTTAATGCATCAAAATATATGTGAGTGATTTCATCCCAAATAAATGGGATCCCCTTTTTCAGCAAACAAGTAAATCCCTTGGCAATCTCAGCCTAGTTAGGTACAAAATGACGAAGGAAATTAGCTTTCTCTTGCAAGCTATCAAACTGATGTAAAGATGAAGGAGGGGGTAAGTTTACAATGACCTCAACTTTGAGGAGATAAATTTGGATGCCTTCCTTTGATACTACAAACCCTATCAGGTGACCAGATTCAACGCAAAAGACATACTTATGTGTATTTAAACGAATATTGTAGTTTCTGCAACGAAGAAAAATCACTCGTAGGTGGTCAGGATGATATTGATGCTTAGCGGAATGAGATAGAAAGTCATCAAGATATGATTGAACGATGTGTTTGCTAGCATGAAAATCATAAAAAATTGCTCGTTGGAAGGTAGCACCAACATTTTTCAAACCAAAAGGGAGTTTCTTGGTTTGATCCCCAGTGGAGTCACCATTGTGTTGTGAAGGAAAATCCCCTCTATGGATAGAGGCAATCCCTCTAGCCCAATGAGTGGGTCTAGCAACAAACCAAAAAATCTAATGCACACTTTCCTAGCTTATGCTTGACAAATATAGTAAGAAGGAGGAACCTACCTCATTCTAAAGCTAATCGCTCGATCCTTAGAGATGGCTTTGAATCTTTCGCTCTAGGCCTCGCTCCTAAGTTGTTTTTCACATCTAGAACCCTGCAAGGAATCTCAAAGTACTATGAAAGACACAAGAGCATATATAACATATATCAAGTATAAATAACTTAACAGATCAAGGAACATTAAGCTAATCGCATAAATATTTACACAATTATGGAAAGTGAACATTAGATATATATATTAAGAAACTAAAAAAGGGAAGCATACAACTTATGCCTTGATGTTGGAGCCTTCCTTTGGGTGAATTTTGGCAAGTCCAAGCAAAGACTCTTCAATCACTCCTTCTCCAAGCTAGAATGGGTAGCATGTAAGCATAATATCAGTATAGGGATGCAACAATCAATGACCAACCATTTGGAAATGGAAGGGCATGAATTTATAGGAAGGGAGATGGATTTAGGGATCCACAAAAGAGGGAGGAAGGTAGAAATATCAAGGGGAAATTCCATGATGATAAGATCAAGACACCCAAATGAGAGAGCTAGACCATATCAACAACAACCAATATCAATCTCGTTGTTCATGAAGGTTCTAGTGAGTGAAGCTTTTGCTCCAGTTTGGGAAAGCCTGCTAGAAGGAATTTACTGAGAGTTTTCCTATGAAAAAACGCGCTGGAAGAGCGAGTGTATAACTAAGAAACTTGCCATTAGCATGAGTAGGAAATGGAGAAAAATGCATTGATGCCAAAAATTAGTTTTTTAGGAAACTTTCTCCAGAATGATTTCAGGGCAACCTTCCTTTGATTCTTCAGGGAGGTTTTGGTTTGTATACCATGATGGATATGTTGCACAGTAGTCAATGTTTTGGCACTCCGGGATATGGCACAGGAAGTGAACAGGAGATATGACAAAATATTGTATAACAAACATAAGCATAATATCCATCTCAAACAAATGCAGAAATACATCAAAAGTATAGATGCATAAGACACATCGTAAGAGCCACAAAAATATATCATATTGTATATACATATAAAAAATATATGAGTATAGAAAATGGATGTACATCTACTGGCTGATGATTAGGAAAATTAAGTCACAAAAAATAGGGGAGAATCCTCATAATGGGTTCTTTCCCTGGTAATGCATTCTATCATCTAGGGTCTAGACCCTCCCCTCCTCTCCCAAGGACCAATCTCTGCATCAGGTGCCAAAATCGGACTGGCGGTGGCCACTGCTAACGTGATGTGCAAAAGAACTATTCTATGCACTAAAGAACTGGTATGTGCACTTGATCACGTGGCATCACCATATCCACTACCACCTCCCCCAACCCTGCCCAACCATCCTCGGGCATCCCCCTCATCAAAGTCGCAACTCAGTCCTAGGAAACTTCATAATCTCATAGTCACACCACCATAACTTCTAGCTCATCCTTTGCTACATCAAGACACTCTTGATGTCTCTCTACCTCCCTAACAGTAGATGAGATTGTCCCCTCACTAGAGGGACCGCCAATATCGAGTCACTAACACTTCATTGGCCTCTCTAGCTCCTCCTCTAGGACATCACACTATTGTTGCGACACAACCGGATCACCAACCACCCTCATCCGTCATGGATCGTTCCCTACTAAATAGGAAAGTGGTTGCCCACATGGCCCCACATATGCAAAAACAAAAAATTGATATCAAAATCATATAAAAAACAAAAAATCATAAAAGATACATGTCAAAAAAATGAAAATCAGAAATAAAATATGTCACATGCCTGTTGACCCCCAAGCATCACTAGGGGGAACCCCATATCTAGGTCACCCGTAAAGTCCACTCCATAATACGGGAACTCCAAAATCATTTGAGGTTTGGACTAAAACCAACCCTCCACTTTGGCCTTCCAATAACACCATGTTTAACCTCCTCTAGCCTGTGGCATCACAGGCTCTCAGCATCTCATCCTAGGATCCCTAGCTGGATCTCGGACCACTGCTAGAAAGGGTTGTAGCATCACGAGCCTCTCATATAAAATTCTACACAAAATGTTGGCATAACAAAAACTCCCAACCGAACCCTACCACACCTTCGTCATCTAGGAGACCATGCCCCTGTACACCAAACCAGTCCAATAAAAAATGTTCCCTCCTTGTAACCTTAGCAACACTGGAACCACGAGCCTCGATACCCAGTGTGGAGCCACTGACCCACCAAGTGCATGATCATGGAAAGCATTTCTCTCTTAGCAAGGTCTAGGATGGATGGTACTTTGATACACCCATCCCCTGTGGAGTTGGGCCCACAATGAGCCTTTGCCCACCTCCGTATGTCCACCCGCCTTGCTGGCGGGGGATATGGAAAAACCTCTCCTCAATGCACTAATTCAATGACAAATTAAACATCCACTGCTGCACCAATTTGCATATCTGACCCACAAATGAAAAATATTTGTCGCTCCAAGTCCCATAACTGCACTAGAAATCGCAAAAACCCATTGTGGAATCTCAAAAGGGAGTTATGAAGGAACTTTAGTAACCCCTAGCAAGCCAAATTCCTCCTAACCACATGACCCTCTGCAAAGGCTAACCACAGTGGTTTCCAATCTTACTCTCTCCAGAGCATCCCCATCCTTCCATCAAGGATACAAAATAAAAATTCAGTCTTCTAGGCTATTAAAAAAAAACATTTTTTCAAAACACCGCGTGACTATGGTCATCACAGACACATCGTGTGCACATATTTTCATCAAACAGATGCACAATGCATGCTTTTGTCACGACCTAACCTGCGGCGAGACCAATCTGGGGACAACTCATCTTCGTGTTGAGAATCATTTTTTACACGTCCGCTATTGAAACAGATGCACAGATTGTGCGGCCTACAGAGGACAAGCCTTGATGTCACCAAAACAATGACGTCACGAATTTAAGCCCATCAGCCACACTGATGGTGCGACTTTTAGACCCTTTGTCGCAAAGTCTCTACGCGAATCCCTTGGGAATATGTAGAGACCATGCAACTGTCACCTAGTCACCCATGCAGTCTAGGTTCCTTGACCCTAAAAAAGGTCGTATAGGTAACCCCTATACGACCTACCTAACCTACTCTACAAAATTGAAAAGGTTAAGGTTTAGTCTTCTAACCTGATTGTCCCTGTGTGCTACCCTAGTAAACTGGCTAACTGTAATGACAAGAAGAAACTCTCGGATCATATATAGAATCCCAAAATAGAAAGTACAAATGAGGTGGCATTGGTCCCACTTTTCCCTATATATCGCCCTTTTCAACATCTTCTCAAGCTCATTATGGGAGTTTAGAATCTCCCTTTTGGAAACTGTCTTAAACATAAGGATCATAACCATATCATCCTCATCATGGCACCCTCTATTCCATTTCAACCCAAAACTACTTTTTTGGACCCCCAGCATGCTCTGAGTATCACTTTAGGTATGCCTTCTCTTGTTTTTTAATTAATCTAGATCAATCGCTTTCATATTATTTATATCATTAAAAAGGATTTCATCACTTGTGGTATTTTATTTTCAATTGCATGCACATCAACATACTTCCTACCAATATCAATGCCTCGATGGCCAGTAATAGAGCAGGTGTCATTCATCACTCATCATGATAGGCTTCACAAAAAGCTTTACATATCCTAACACCATTTCTTTTAAATGCACCATAGGGTCCATCATCTCAACCATATTTACCATCGCCTCCCCTTGCATATGGTAAACGTTCACACCATTTGATAAGAGCCTCCCCACTCATGGATCACCTCATGATATAGACCCCCACATACTATGGCAATCCATGACCATATATACAGGCCCGGGAACCACTTCAGATTGCATGCCTTGAAGATCAACCTCATTCTTCTTTACTCATTTCTCACCAACACCATCCCTGGGCCACCCCTTTCATGTAATGGCAGATCAAGACAGACACACCACCGCATCCTACATTTGGCATATCATTCACCCATATTACATAGACCATCTACGACACTTCATTTTCCTCACCAGCCCAACACGAAAACCAACCAATGGGGCCCCCGCCCTTAGTAAAAACACTTCACCTCCATACAGATGACTATTCTCATGGGGCGCCCATCTTTGTGTATGTACATCCAAATCACCTTCATATTCATTTGGAAAGTGTACAATTTGTTCATTTAGGTAAACGCTTCACACCCATATTTTCATGTGTTTTACCCAATGGCAGTTTCTAGTCACCCTTGTTCAAAGCTCGCACATAACCCACAATCATTTACCATTTTCATGCCAATCAAAACATACTTTCACCCACCCTGGAAATCTTACTGACTCTAGGGCCATCCCTATCAACAAAAGTTATTTTACTGCTGCCATTTACACAATAGCTTCTACCTCAGCCAGTTATCCCACTCATATTGCCAACTCTCATTATCATGCCTTGTCTGACCCACACTATTACAGTTTGTTTACACCTTATATTTATTTCCCGACACAGCATGTCAGGCAATTGATTCTTCTTTCCTTTCAACTTCAACACTCATATTCTAGGATCGAGTCAATACCTTGAATACTCCCCCCTTAAAGGGATATCCTTGGGTTGCACAATGGGAATCATTATTGCTCACTGATCTAATCAGTTCCCTTGAAATTTGACACCAACATAAGTTTTCACATCAATGTGGTATCATACTTAATGACCTTTGCAGTTATTTCATTTACTCGAAGACCCGTGCATCAATAAGCACCTCATTCAACAATTTTTACATCATGATATGCGGGAGGTACCCAAATTCTAAGACCCATGCATACCTTGGAACCTCATTCAACAATCCTTCACCTTTCTTATGCATGGGGGAACCTGCTTCAATCTATTTGTCAAAGAAAAATCCCTTGAGGGTGTCAATAGTTATCATCATCAACCATCAGCACGTAAACCACCACAATGTTGACTGGACATAACCACTTCCTATCTGATTGTAATAATTCATCACTAGTCATAATAAAAATCATGGCACATGCCTGCCTCGTATAAACACTTTTTACTCTTTAATTTTTTTTTTAGAGCATGGTTATCCTTTATACTTAGTCAAGGGTTTCCCTACTCATCTCCATAACAAGTTATCCTCTCTCTAAAAAATTTGATGAGATTCTTCATCAGAACAAAAAAGGTGATGGATTTCAGCTAAACATTTTCTCCTAAGCTCATACATCAAGGGAAACTATTAAAACTAGAAAATCATGCACATGTTTTAATAATCTAGGAGCCGCTAAAAGTCATCTATCAAAATGCACAAGTGAATATTTTCCACCTGAAGACATTATGAAGTTCGAAAAAAATAATTTCTCTTGAGGTAAAAAGTTTATAAAGTTTAAAAAATTGAAGAGCTATTTCTTCAATAACCACACACCTCGTGAAATTTTCTTCGAAAGTCGCATGATCAAGAAAATGGATGACTTAGATAATTCGGGACTAATTCACACACTTGGAGGCAATTCCCTAATAGAATCTCATTCCAGGACAACTGAATTCAAATCGCCTTGAAGATATGCAACCTTCAATGGAATCATCTTGTCCTACTCGTGTGCCATTTTCATTCATGAACCAAGAGAGGGAAGATAGATTCAAAAATTCTATATAAATAGGCCATGGGAGAACCAAAAAATGAGACAATTTTATGTTGGCCAAATTTCTATCAAAGAAAACTAACATTTCATTGTTGAAGCCAAAGAAAGTAAGAGCACTAGCATGTTGACCATATTGCTTCTAAGCAATCCATCATCTTAGTGAGAGGAGAAGAGTCCATTGTTGAGAGAGTCTTCATATTTCTTTTAGAGAGAGGAGAATATTTCAAAGAGATGGAGGAAAATAACCTCCTTGACAAGGATTTTTGAGCATCATAGCCCAAATAATTCTCTTCAAGTGTTTAATATTCATCTATTGTATTCAACTTCTACTACCAACAATCAATAAAGTGAGATTTTTACATTATTTTGTTGACCTGATTGCTCCATTGAGCATTGCTTGTGTATTTATCTCTTTTTTTTAGTTCATGTTTGTGTATGTATTGTCTTCACTATTTTCAATGCTTTGTTTATCTAAGTCTGTTCACTAACAACATCATCTTTGTCTATGATCTTTTGTAGGGAACAACCAACTACTAAGAAGGTGTCTTTTGATACACCATTGCAACAAAAACACTAAAAAAATAGACATGTGACTTTATCCAAGGGAAAGGATGAAGAAATTTTTCATTGGCTGGAAAGGAAATGGGAATAAATATCAAACAAAACTAGAATCTAGCCAATGGGGAAAGAAGAAATACTTCTCCAGAATTAAATGCTTCCATTGTCATGAATTTGAGTATTATGCCACGATGTTTCCACACAAAAGGGAAAGCAAGAAGAACTCAGGAGGAGCAACAAGTGAAGCCTTGGCTTCACAGTTCGAGCTTGACTTTACCCTTATCTCATGCATGGCCAGTACCATGATGGGGAGTGTTTGGTACTGGATTCAAGTGAATCATTCCTCATGAGAAGGTGTAGATATTTTTTTAGTGAACTGGAGGAAAAATACTTGCAGATGCACATCGATATGGGGGAAAACGAAAGGTATAGCGCGACTGGGGTTGGTACATTCACCTTTCAGGGGATTCAAGCTCCCCCCTAGGTTGAAGGATGTCATGTTTGTTTCGAGCCTAAAGGAAAATATAATATATGTTGCAGTTTTGGAAGACAGTGGTTATGATGTGATCTTTAGCGAAGGATAGGCATTCTTAAGACACATAGCCACGAGACAAGTGAAGTAGATCGAGGTTCGTATGAAGAACCTGTATAAGCTAGATGTGGAAGGTTGTGTTGCATTAAGCACTAAGGCAGAGAAGGTGCAGATTCATAATGTCAGTTAACTTTGGCATAGAAGACTTGGCCATTTTCATCATGGTTCCCTAAATATTATGCAACAAATAACCACATGATTCCCCAAAGGAGCACTTGAGTAGCATGATGTATGCAAAGGATGTACCTTGGGAAGTACAAAAAATCCACATTTCATGATCTGGAAAATGAAGCACATGCATTACTAGAAATTATACACTTTGATGTTTGTGGACCTTTCTTTATGACCTCCACAACCAAACATAAATATTTTGTCATTTTTATTGATGACTTCTCACGGAAATGTTGGATATTCTTCATGTCGAAGAAAGATGAGACATTCTCCAAGTTTATAGTATTTAAGGCACTGGTTGAGAAAGAAGCCAAGAAGAAGGTGAAGGCTCTCAGGAGAAATAATTGAGGTGAGTACGTGTCAAATGAATTTAAAAATTTACATGTGAAAGAAGGCATTTGACAAAGGTTGAAAACACCCCACAACCCACAATAGAATGGGGTGGTTAAGAGAAAGAATCATTGCATTGTGGGAGAAGAGAGGACAATGTTGCATGACCAAGGCCTACCTTTGAATTTGTGGGCTAAAGCATGCAGCACAACAGTATATTTTTAGAACCGGTCCTCATCGGATTCTAGGCATGATTACACCAGAGGAGGATTTCTCGAGGAGAATCTTGGATGTGTCACACTTTAAGATTTTTGAAGCCTCTATTTACTACCATGTCTCCAAAGAATCAAGGAAGAAACTTGAGATAACAACAGAATTGGTGGTATTTATGGGTTACAAAAAAGCTCCCCATAACTACCGTGTGTACTTTCCATCCCTCAGAATGACAGTTGTGCGAAGGGATGTAAAATTTGATGAGGAGAAAGCGATGCAGTGCTCTCTTGAGAGGGAGCTTCAGATCCCACCTAAAGAGGATCTTTAAGCTCCAAAGAAGAAACCTTAGGAAGTTGTGGAGTAGCCACAAATTGAGGAGCAGAGAGTGGAGACAACCACTCAAAAAGAATCATCTAGAGAAGGAAGGAAAAGAACCAGGGAAGCTGAAAGACTTGTGTAGGATGCGAGGGAGAATTTGGGTGCTCCTTCAAATTGGTGTAGGTAGAGAAGGTCACTTGATTGATGCACTAGCTACATGGCTCTAATATTTGAGATTGTAAAGATTGAGTCATTCTCTTTTGAGGAGGTAGTAGATCAACCTGCATGGGTTGATCCAATGGTGGAGGAATATGAATCCATTCTAAAGAACAATGTTTGGGAAGTGGTCCCAAGACTAGCAAATAAATCAGTTGTGGGTTCAATATGGATCTTCAAGGTGAAGTAGGTAGCAGACAGAAGCATAGAGAAGTATAAGGCCAGATTTGTGGCCAAGGGGTACTCTCAAGTTTAAGGAATTGACTATGATGAGACCTTTCCTCCTGTAGCAAGGTCCTCATCCATTGGATAAATTCTTGATATGGATATGCAGATCGGGTGCATTAGGGGAATTTTGAGGTCTAAAATGGGTCTCCTAAGGAAATTATAAAACAATATTAGATTACATCATCAAATTTTAGAGGAAAAAAAAAAAACTAATTTTTAAACTCGTATTTTCAACTTATTTCCCTATGGGTTTACTCAAACTTCAAGTGGCAACACTTGTTGGATGTAGAATTTGATTCTCCATCCAAGGGGTACCAATGTTGCATACTTTCAAAGGACCCTGCTACATGAAAAATCATAAATACCTTAAAAACGTGATTGGAATCATGTTTTTCATATATTTCTCATTTTTCATGCAGAAAGGTCCATAAAAAGTGCGTAGCATGGGTACTCCTTGGATGAGGAATTAAATTTTGCATCCAATGCGTACTCACGTCAAAATTTGAGTAAACCCTTAGGGTTATAAGTTGAAAATATGAGTCGAAAAAGTAGTTTTATTATTTCAATATTTTTTAATATTTTTACTTTTTTACTCCAAAAATGGTGAATCATCCCCCATGGTTGACATCATCATCTTGAATCCTATTGATTCTTATAAAGTTTATTTTGGTTGTACATTTTTCTTAGGAGGCCCATTTTAGACCTCAAAATTCCCTTAACGGGAGATCCACCAAATGGATGTAAAACCAACAATCCTTAATGGGGTTATTGAGGAGGAGGTGTACATAGAGAAACCAAAAGAGTTTGATACTTTTGATCGAGAGTCTCATGTGTGTAGACTCAAACGAGCATTGTAAAGTCTCAAACAAGCACCCTGTGCTTGGTACACCAGGATCGATAACTATCTCACTGGTTTGGGCTTCACCAAAATCGAAGTGGATGTAAGCCTCTATGATATCTTGGTAGAAGGTAAATTACATATTATTGTCTTATATGTTGATGATATTATTTTAGCTTGTGATGAGTAGCTAATCATATCTTGCAAGGAGGACCTTGCAAGGAAATTTGAAATGAAGGACATGGGTCTCATGCACTACTTCCTCGGATTGGAAGTATGGAAAGGCGATGGGGAACTATTTGTCTCTCAAGAAAAATATGCAAATGAGGTATTACAGAAGTTCTGCATGGAGAGTTGCCAAACCATGGAGACACCTCTAGTGACCAACTAGAGGAAGGAGGTTGTCACTTCAGGGGAGGAAGTGGATGCTATCATTTATCAGCGGCTAGTGGGTTCACTAATGTCTCTTGTGAACACACAAATAGATATCTACTATGTCGTCAACAACCCAAGCCAAGCTATGGTTAAGCCAAGCCAATTATTTTGGAAGGAAACAAATAATGTCTTACAGTACCTTACAGGCACTACCGAGTTTGCACTATGCTTCATATGAACATAGGGAGTGAAGCTATGTGGCTTCAAAATTGTAGATTGGGCAGGGAGTCCAGCATACCAAAAGAGTACATCATGTGGAATCTTCAGTATTGTGTCCATAGTTTTTTCTTGGTATAGTAGGAAGAAAAAATCTGTGGCGCTCATCTTGGCAGAAGTAGAATACATGGCTGCAAGTCAAGAAACATGTGAGGCAGTATGGATGAGAAAGATACTTTTTGTATTGTTTGTTCAGATGATGGATCCAACTATGATCTACTGTGATGCTCAGAGTTGCATCAAGCTCTTTGAAAATATTGTTTTTCACGATTGATTCAAGCATATAGATATCTAGTATCACCATTTATGAGACTATGTGCAAAGGAAGAGAATGTTTTTGCGGTACATTCTAACAAGGGAACAAGATTCTAATATTTTGACAAATGCCTTGTTAAGAGGGAAGTTCGAGTTCCATAGGTGTACGATAAGGGTGGTTGATAATCCCTTTCTTGCTAAGAGGGAGTGTTGAAAAATGCAACAAAAACTTTCAATTTGATTTTGCCTTGATTAAATTGAGAAAATTTGAATTTCAACATCAACATACAACTTGGATGCAGTTAAATTGTGTGACATGGCTTGTGTCACCTATTTTATTCAGTAAATTCGAGTTAGAGGAGTTAGAGTTCAGTTAAGCATGTGTTATTTCTAATTTGTAGCAATCAAGGTTAGTTATCTCAAGTTGTTTTCAGTTAAATTAGTTCCAATTATTGGAGGAACTAGTGGAAGGTCAGTTGTAGACTGGGACTTCAGTAAAACTCAGTGATCATCCAGTTAATTAATCAATCAACCCAAAATATCTTGTTCATGCAGAGAATTCGAGTTCCCCAGCTGTGGTGGAGATTCCAAGGAAGTGTAACATCAGTTGTATACAAGTGTTGAGCATACAAGTGTTGCATGCAATGAGATAATCAACCTTGGGAATTGCACAATCCATTTTGGATAAATTCCTAAATAATAGGGGCCTAATTTCTCAAGGAATTACAAAAGAAATAGGGGCTCAAGCAGAGGAAAAAATTGACTAAGTCTAGGACAGAGCTTCTTAGTGAGAAGAGAGATAGGTTATGCACTTGTATGTTGTGCTAAGTTGAGAAAAACAATTTTAATGCATATATATTCATAATATTAATGCAAGAAGGAATTGGGGTTTTTAGAAAATTTCTTTCCCTAGGAAAAATACTATTTGCATGTGTGCGATATCTTATTGCATGTTTAATATTTTTGTTCTAAATTGTGAATTGATGTCCACAGAGAAATATAGTAGGTTTGTGTCTTGTGATTTTGATTAAAACTACATAAGAAGTTGCAAATATACACCATAAATTCTAAAAATTATCAATAACAGTGTCAGGTGTAGGTGAAACTTAAATAAAATTAAATTTCATCATCCTACAAAGTAAATTGTTTGTCAGATTGTAAACATCTAGTAGTTGGGTGCAGGAGAGAACATCCTACGTGGATGCATGACAGAACATCCTATGTGCTATTCAAATCAATCATACATATATTATATTAGTATCCAAAATGGTCATCCTTACAATCCACATCCTAATATGGTTACACAAAAAAAAAACATGACACCCCTATGCTTGATCGCATCCAAAATCTTCATTTCCCAACATTATTGAGTTTCCTGGTTGTTCCAAGTCGGTTGACCTACCTGATAATGGTTGATTAGTCTATATTGATTTGCTACCATATGAGTGAGTCCAATTTTCCCCTTGTAGCCATGGAGGAATTAAGTACCCATAGCTCACACTTGTGCTACTAATTCCTGCATTAAGTGGTGGTGTTTGATAATAATACATAGGATTGACACCTGCACTAGTAGGAATATATCAAGTGGGAAACCCCCATTTTGATAGCGAGGGATTTGGATGTTTATGAAGTATTAAAATAAAGGTGTATTATATGCAATATTCTCTAGTTTGTTTGACATCATTTTGGTTTCATGGAATATGCTTGCATCATTGTCAACCTTACTTGACATCCCTTGTTCTTTTTGAGGTAATTGTTGTGCCTTTCTTTATTTCTTTTCCTGCCTTGCCAATTGCTTTTTATTTTCCTTCCCATACCTTACTTTCTCTCTTTCAAGCCTTTAATTTGCTTGACTTTGTGTTGCAATGATCCTTTCTGCCTTCTTTTCCAGCTAAATCCTTCTTTTTTTATTTTAATTCCTCAATTTCAATATTCTTTTGGTCAGACTCAAGTAATAAGTTTATATAGTCTTCTAAGGTGAGTGACTATGATCCTCGGCCCAAACAAATATTACATGCTATTCCTTGCCTTCTTTTCATTACATTCTCTTTACTGGTAGCTTTAGGAACTGACCAAGCAATGACTCCTTCCCTATAACTTGTTGCTTCATGCTTGACACTTTCCTTTCAATATCTGGGGCAACTGATTGGACTACATTGTTATCTTCATCTAATTGAAAATTAAGTACAATATCTTCTTCCATTGATCTACTGTCCATAAAAAATGAACAGTTTCATTGTTTAATTCTACTCGTTGTGAAGGCATCTTCATGCTTTTTGCATTGGTTCTTGAGACATTATGTTTGTTCATATTCACCATCTTAGATCCATTTAACTCTGGATCTACAAAGCAGGGAGAGGGATCAAATCTCTTTTCACTTTAAAAGAGGTTTGCATCTCAAGAAATTTGATCCCTCTAGGAGTTTGGTAGATCTAGAGTTAAGATGGATCTAGGTTGGTTTAAAAATTAATTATAATTAACTATAAATATATTACTATTTTTTTTTTTTTTTTTTTTTTTTTTTTTTTTTACCGAGTCCAAATGTTAATTAAATGTTTACATCTCTAGCATACTAGGATCAAATATTTACATAGGAATTAAGTTTACCTATGAACCTCAAAATATAAAGATTTTTTTTAATAAAAGTGAATTGGGTGACAGGAAACCTTAGATAAAATATAATATTACAATATTTATTATCACCCCCGCCATATAAAAGTTGGGCAAGGGTGGGGGAAATACTAATATTATTACATTTTACCTAATTTTTCTCGTCATACCTAGCCTAAATAGCCTAAATATTACATTTTACTCAATATTTCCAGGGAAATACTAATATTATTATATTTTATCTAATATTTCTTGTCATACCTAGCCTAAATATTACATTTTACTCAATATTTCGTGGTGAAAGATTAATATTATTACATTTTACCTAATAAATTTGGTCATACCTAGCCTAAATATTACATTTTACTCAATATTTCCCCTCACCGCTCATAATTTTATAGTTGAATTTGTTTACTTTCAAACTTCAAATATAAAGAAAAATTACAATAAGAAGTGAACCAATTGAGGGGAAATATTGGGTAAAATGTAATATTATAATATTATATTTTTACCCAATATAACCTATTAAAAAGTGGATGGAAAATGTAATAATTACATTTTTCCTAATATTTCTCCCACCTCTCAACATATCCAGACAAATTCCCAACACGAACATATCAATAAAAAAAACAATGTTACCTTTACACGCTACATGGATTCAACAGCATCATTTTCTACAACTAATTAGATACCTAAATATAACATCAAACTAAGATGGATCTAGGTTAGTTTAATTCCCCCCCTAAATAGGTTATATTCCACATGAATACCATGGGTCAATACCATGGGTCATTTTAATTTTTTTTTAATTATTTAATTTTTATAGGGTTATTTTTATTTTGTATTTTGTATTTTATTTTCATGAGTTAAAATGTTTACATTAGATTATGTTATGTTACACATTTCTAGCATGTTGTAGGCATTAGATCTCAGCTCAATTAAGGAATTACATATATCCATCATACTAAAAAGTATTTTATTTTTACTTTTATTTATTTTTATAATTTCAATTACGTTATCTCACTATATAAAGTCTGATGTAAACTAAAGGTGAAAATTGAAGTATTTTATTTGTGCCCGACATTGATTTTTAAAGCAACATTTTTTTTAAGTAACTTTATGCACAACATATCTCGCATATACATATACTAGCAATTTCGCCAAATGTTGGAAAGGAAATGTCGTAAGGCGATAGCATAAGAAAGAGTAGCATAGAAGAAAGAAGTTCTTAATAGTCATTGTAGTTTAACTTATGCAAATAACGAATTGGAAATAATTTATTGACTATCGTGACATGTTTTTCCTTTGGCAGTGCTAAGTTTGGATAAAATCGTTGTGAGAATGGTCATTTATTCTAAAATCATCTACAATAAAATAGAGTTCTAAGTAGAAAAAACCAAACTGGGAAAGATGAGTTCCTCTACAACATGACCCTAAAGATGAAGTGATTATGGAAAACTAAACAGTGACAATGTTGGCTACCCTCATCCTTCTTCCTTTACATGAACACCATCAACAATGCATTGGTCACCAACATCAAAGGGATGCATAAAGAACACAAACACAACTGCTTCAAATACTATTTTGTAGGTATTCCCGAATATGAAGCTTGTTAATACCAGCTGAAATGATACCAAAAAAATGACATGGGATGTGGCAAACCCTACAAAAAATAAAATGACAATTATCTTGTAGTAAAATAATTATAGGGTAAATATTGAAATATTTAGAAGACACACACACACACACAACACACAACATATATATATAATACACATACACACACACACACACAACACACACACACAACACACACACATATATATACATATATATATACATAATATAATATTGATGTAAAATTATATTAATATTTAAGTGATAAATTAGTGCCTTGAGAACATTCAATCAAATGAGGTAGTGATTGATTTAGTTAGAACACTTGTCAAATGATTCAAAGCTATCATATTTGCCAGCATTTTCTTTGGGAGAGAAGAGAATGCAGTATGAGATCATGTAAATATTATAATACCTTGCTCTGTATTGTTTTCCTGTTCTTTTAGAACAACAAGTAGGTTGTTGGATTCCAAGAGAATCAAGAAAGTATTGATCGACCGAACTAATGATAGCAAAGCTATCAAATTGGTGAAGATGGGTGTCGATGCTAGTACTGGGTTGGGTTTAATGTTGATGTTAGTTCAGCTGCTAGAACTACAATTCCTCCATTCTCATTACCATGGCTACCTCCCATTATTCTCAACATAACTATCAAATAAACTACTATCTTGATAATTGCACTACAGTTCTTCATTATCACTCCAATTGGATTATCCACGCCACCTGATTAGAAAACAAAAGGAAACAAATTTAGGCATGAAATTGATTACAAGTAATTGAAATTTATTTTAAATTCCACCTTGTAGGGAATTTTAATCTAGGTCATCACTCCCTAGAGTAGAAAAATACTAACTAGCATTCCTATCCAATCCAATGATGAAGCTCAATGGTAAAGTAGCATGTCTAATTCTATGAAATGGGCATGTAACACTAATAGAGTGCTTGTCCAATGTTTTTTTATTTGCATCTTCCTTCTTTGCCTAAGGTTGAAAGCTCCCATCATCTACTCCTAGGGTGAGTGTAAGTGGCTACTTACAATAATGTAAGATATGTTGTGAGTGGCTCCTAGGAATGCAAGAAGTTATTTATGAGATTCAGTGAAATCAAGCTCTTGTGGATTCTGCTTCAAATGTGCAAAGAAGAAAGTGTAGTTCTGAAAGTGCAAGAGTCGAAGAATAACCATACCCAACCTCTTCCTCTCATAGTTATGTCAAAGGATACACTATGGGCCACATTGAAGGTGTGTAAAGTGGAACTGATTTGCAAAATTGTAGATGCACTTGGTGTTCCTGGAGTCTGAATTAATTGTAGGCTTGGTTTAGAGAATTAGTGGCTTTGTTTTTTTATTTTAGGGAAAATCATAGAACTCATGTTTTCTGTATTTCTAAATTAATTCAAGAATTATGAGTAGTGAATAATTTCCACTTGGAAATTCATGTTAATGACCAAAAGTGGGAAGAACAAATTCTGAGAAATTGAGTTCACAATGATACCCTTTGTTCGTTTATGAGTGCCCAAATTTCGCTTAACGACTAATGGTTTGACAATGTGTTTTAGTATTTCAATGCAATAAGCTTCTACTGGAACAATAAATTGTGTATTTTCAAATTTTGGATAGGCTCCAATAGACAAACAAAATAGGAATGGGAAGAAACCATGACGAAATAACCATTAAGAAATTCATTCTAGTAAAAAAAACCCTCCATATGAAATTACGAATTAATGCAACTAACTCATATATCAATAACAGTACTAGACATTTTAATTATTTGCATGAATGTAAATAATCACATATATATAATAGTATAAATATTTTCTTGCTAATTTCATTGGTGCTAGTGCTTTTCTGATTTCTAGTCTCTGTCACTCATATTTCTATGACTTCTTTGGATGAAACATCTAGAAATTTTGCTTTCTATTTAACCTTGATCTATGAATCAATATCCCAGTTTCTACATATGATGTACAAGTATGTTATCCAACAGTTTCTAATATGATCTACAAGTTTGTTGTCCAATGGTTTCTAACATTTAAATCTACATTGAAAGATTCAACTCATCATTTCTAATGAAACTGTCAAGAGGCATAGTTGTTTTATGCCTAAATAGTTATTGTTGCATCCACTAATTTATTCAAACCCAAATACCCCATAGTAGGGGGAGGGAGAGAACTTTGAATTTCACGTAGAGGGAAAGAGATGGGGAAAGAACATGTGAACTATGTTCTTGTTGTGTAGGTAAGCCAACCTCAAAAGAATTTGGTGTGTAGATCCTTATAACAGGCACTTCGAGTGGCCCATAAATTTTAACTAAGTTAGAGATTAAAGAATCTTTGCAACACCAAAATCAGCAATCTTGGCCTCATAAAATTGATTTAACAAGATATTGGAAGACTTGACATCTTTGTTAATAATTGTAGTGGTGTCACAAAATTGAAAAAGATACTCAATTTACATTGTTTTAAGAGGAACCATTCTCTATTTGTTTGTGGGATCGACCGCATGACCTTCCCAAGATAAATGGCGAGCCATTGCAAGATAAAATGACTAGTTGTTGAAGTTTTGGGCAAACATCTTCACTAAATGAAACTGCGAAGGTACCTACACTGTGTTCATGGGTTATAATTATTATTTTAAAGATCAACAAGTTGAACTGTTGCATAATTCAAGATTCAATTGACAGTTTAAACAACGAGATCTAACACTGGAATAACTCTCAATCGTCTAACAACAAATCTAACGGTGCAGAGGGATGAAGTGTGGCAGTTGGGGCAGTTCTTCTCAAAGGGAAATGCCTTACAACGTAAAGCAAATTCATTAGGACGTAAATAAGCTCTTAGGGATTTGTGAGTGCAACTTAAGAAAGTTCTTTTTGTTGAGCTAATTGGTTTATATGGAATCCCAAGCATTGGAAATAATTGCGCAAATTGATCTAGAACATCTAACTTATGTTGGTCTCATTTAAAAAAAAAAAAAGAAAAAAAAGAAAAAAGAAAATGTTAAATCATACTACAAAGTTGCATGGTCACATAGCAAAAACAATCAAATTAAATTAAATTTAGTTGAGACAATATCTAATGAATAAATGCCATTTGTTTTAATGTAAATGAAAAATATCATATATTTATTTTTTTAATATTTCATATCTTAATTAATTAATAGTGATCTATAAAAAAAAGGGGAAGTTTATTAAAATTGATAGAGATTTCCATGATTGAAAAACAAATTATTGAAAGTAAGAGACTTCCATAATCTATGAAAAAGTTTATTAAAATGCAATATATTTTAAAGAACATGCTCCAATAATTTATGTATTCAAAATATTCTCTCTAATAGGAAACAAATAAGGTAAACTAATTTAATAATTACGCGCTTATTACTTGCTCTATATTTTAATGAAGGAAGCTTGTAAACTTGTTTTATTACTAAGAAATCTAGATCTATCTTAATTTTGGATTTACCAAGCCTTGAGAGAGATCAAAACTCTTTTCACTCTAAAAATGATGAATTAAGATGGTCCTTTAAAAATAGAGAAAATATATAATTTTTAACTTCCTTTCAACATGTAATTTCACTATGACATAATATACTAAAATTTGAAAAGAATAAAATCTTTGAAAATGAAAGGCAAAATCTTTATAACAAAATAAGATATCTTCTACTATGACTAAGGTTCTGTCTTTGCAATATATATAAAATCTTGTAACACAATGACATGTTCATACTTACACTAAGATCTTGATATTCGCAATAAATTTAGTTGAGACAATATCTAATGAATCAATGTCATTTATTTTAATGTAAATGAAATTTCTCATATATATATATATATATATAGATATATCATATGCTAATTAATTAATAGTGAGCTATAAAAAAAAGAAGTTTATTAAAATTAATAGAGATTTATATGATTAAAAAAGAAAAATATTGAAAGTAAGAGACTTCCATAATCTATGAAAAAGTTTATTAAAATACATCATATTTTCTTTTTTAAACATACTACAATAATTTATATATTCAAAAGAGTATCTCTATCAGAAAACAAATAAGGTAAACTAAATTAATAATTAGGTGCATATTACTTTCCAAAATTATCTTCCATATTTCTATAAGTGGAGTACACTGGGACGGGATGAGGGTTTGGTCACAGGAGCGAATGTCTGAGCCACGGCTGACTAGGCCGAGGGCCTAGACCCCTGCAGGTATGGGTATAGAGAATGATGACAGAGACACTTCTGTACGAAGAAGGACAACGTGGTTGCTAGTGAGGCAAGTGGCAGACAAAAGGTATTGATGGAGATAGTTGGGAGGAATTGCAAGGAAGATTTTGGAGAAAGGGCTTATCACTATTAAAGAGATGAGAGCTAATGCGCTGGAACCATATCTGGAAGACCCAAGTTGCTACACTGTTTTTCGTTGTAGGGATCAAGCCGTTAGCGGTTTTTTTGTTTTTGTTTGCAGGAATATTAACCATGGATAATCTGAGAGAAGTTGTCGACCTGGATCTAGCACCAGAGGACATCTTATTGGTGTGGAGAAAAGATCTAACCGCTCAGAATATTGAATGGTATTTTGGGTCTTCAGGCAGTCAAGGGAATGAGAAACTTCCACTATGAGAGATAGGGAGCAACAGGTATTCTAAGGGTTCATTGGAAGGGAATCTAGATCTGGCTAGACTGAACTGTCTCGGCGTTAAGGGTTTCTAGGAGGTGTGCTTTCAGAAGGAGAGATATCATCAAGCAGGAAACCCACTCTCGCTCCAGGGAAGTAAAGGAAAGCCCTCTGCATCGGCTTCCCTCTTATTAGGAGGCCTTGAAGATATCGTAAACTTTGGCTCGATACGAGGGTTTCGGAATGGAGCTAAGACAGAAAGGGCGCCGACAGTCACCAGAACTATCTCTGCCAAAAGTCTGGTAAGCCCTAGTCGAATTGTAGGACCGGTTGATATTGGAGTAGGAGGGATCTTGGAATCGAGAATAAACCATAGTGGATCTAGAAATGGGAGGTAGGAAGTGGTTTTTGATACCACAAAAGGGCTAGTCAAAGGTCCAGGTAGCAAAACAACTTCAGAGACCATCGCTCAGAGGAACCCCACATCGGATAAAGAAGCGCATCAGCAGCAAGAGGAGATAAACAAGAATGCCACGAGCGCTCAAACCAGGGAGGAGGGTTTTGAGATAAGGAAGACAGGGGAAAAAATAAAAAAGCAGAAATCCATTAAGAAGAAAGATATCGAAGCTAACTTAGTGCTAGGAATGGATGTGCAAGTGGAAGAAGCCTTAGAAGTGGCCGAATGTACCCTAGTTGGAAGAGCGAGGGGCAAGAAACACACTATCCAATTCATCAAAAACTCGGGAGAGCAGCAATGGTAGACGAACCTAGTAAAAAGCTTCAAGGTCTCGGTCCTAGCTAAAGGATGGTTCATAGTGAGATTTGAAAACAAAGAAGTGGTAGATTGCGTAGTATAGAGGAATTGGGCTTTTGGGAATTACCCAGTGTTATTCAAACGATGGAGTCCGATGTTTGATGTGTTGCATGAAAGGACTTGTTAGGCTCCTGCTGCAGCAAGTTACTCATATTTCATGATTGACACTTTACAGGCCAAATATGTCATACTTTGCATGCTGCAATGCTCCATATTTGCTAAACAGTCACCAAGCAAAGAAGGCTACTCAGAATTCATCTAACTGCTTTCCAAATTTTGAAAAGTCATTCCAGTTTTGTACAAATTTTCAGCTAAAGGGAGGTCCAAACAGCTTAATCTTGGTCTCCCTAGGTTTCAATTTCCTGTTTTAGAATATAGAGAATGAAAATCTGTCCAAACAGCTTAATCTTGGCAGATTCTTATATAGGTAGAGAATCAAAGGAGCCCAACTGCTTAATCTGGGCCCTTGGAAGAAAAAAGGGTAGTTGTAGATAGGAAGGCATGAAAAGAAAAATTGAAATGATGGGTCTGCAAGTCTAAGTGCACCCAAACCAAAAGAAGAAAAAATGTTAGGTAAGTAGGCTGGGTAGGTAGTTTTGAGGTTGCAGAATCTTGATGTTTGTTCATGTTTTAAAGTACCATCTATACTCAGATCACAGTCATCAAGCATTTTTATTTGAAGAAGCTCAAACCAGGCATAACTAACTTCCCTTTCTCCACCTTCCCGAAATCATTAACTAACTTCCCCAAAAGAGGTCAAGATCTGCTTGATATCTCTTAGTTTCATCATTTTTCATGTCATTAGCCTGGGTGAAGATCTGCTTCACTCAAAGAGAATCCACACTCTCTCTATAAGGTTCTATCTCCCCTTTGAAGCCTAAGATCTCTGAAACTTAGCGCTTTCTTGTCATCTCCATATTAACCACTGACATTATTATGTAGCTCCCTATTTATTTCCCTTTCCCCTTACTAAAACTATGTAAGTAATCCCCTTATGTAAATATCCCCCCCGGGTTGAAAATAACCATAAGTACCCCCGGGAATTTCTCAGTTTATCTGAAACTTGACAAGAACCCTCATGATGCCCCTTCAAACCATCTCCCAATGCAATGGACTCCTTCCAAAGCATAAAATTCCTCTTCAAGTTATCAGACCCCTTCCAAAAACCTCAAATACCCTTCAAAAACACCTCTCCACTTCTTCTGATCGCAATAAACCCTTGCTGATTTCCTTAACATTCTTCCGACCCTGGTAAGCCATCTCGCATCGGTATATCGCAATATTTTTTACCACATAGGTGTGCCCCTTTCCTTTCTGCCCGATGCGATATCGCGATATCAGCGATCGGCAGTCGCAAGCATCGCATTTCCAAAATAAATACCCTCTCAATCTCCGTCGATGCGATATTGCGATCGCATCGCAATAACATATGAGTCACCCTGCCACGTCACCTGGCTAACGTCATCCGCCATACAGCTGATGTCATGCTGACGTCAGCATCCAGAAAAAGGGAAAAACGCGCAAGCGCAAAAGTAGAGCTTCAGAGCTCCGGAACGAGAAACGGAGGCAGTTTTCGATGCGCGATTAGCGCGAAGCATTAATCGCGCATCGGTACGGGAAATGAGCGATATTGGGGAATCTTTAGGGAATCTTTTGATTCATTGGCCTGTTTTGCACCAAAAAAGCCCGAAATTGCCCCATTTTGCCAAATTAAACCGATTTGAAGGCAGGAAAAGACCAGAGACAGAGATTAAAGAGTATTAGATCAAATATACCGGGATAAAGCACGTCAAAGAGTATCAGAAAGCGGCGGAGACCATCAATGTAGCGGCAAAGAGTATCAGCGAAGATCTTAACAGCGGCCCAAAGCAGGAGAAAATTAAATACCTTCCAGCAAAGTCAAAAAAGAGGGTGAGGCCACTCAAAACTCTCAAATCACGGTTATTTCACATTTAACTCACACCAGAACAGAGCTGCAACTCCCAAAGCATAGTTATTCCAGCAGTACTGCATCGAGCCTCCAAGGGCCATATTGCACTCTTTTTGATCCAGCTACCTCTGACACAGTTCAATAGATATTTACCTGCATTTAATTTTGGCACAATTTTAGGTTTAGAAAAGCTCTTTTTGCATATCTGTTTTAGGTCAATTGTAATAAATTGTTTGAGATATTTGCACTATAAAGAGAGCCCTGATTGAGGGGTTGGTTGGTTGATTGATTGGTCAGCAAGTTATCTTTAGCTGATTTTGCTCCAGGAGAGACTCGCACTGTAATACCTGATAGTTTCTATAATCAAAGACTGCTTATGAGCTTTTGGAGAATGTATTGTTCACTGTGTTTACCAGTCGAAGAGTGATTATGGAATTCTCGTGCTGTTGCATAAATCAATAAGTGCTTCTTACCTCTGTTTTCCATTTCATAAGTTACCATCTAAACAACAGAAAAGAAGATTAGCTTAGAATTTGTTTAAATACACTCTATGCTCAATTTCTGTTGTTTCTTTATGTTTTCCTCTGTTTAGGCATAAATATGAATTCCACATGGCTCATGTTTGCCCTAACCTTATCATGCATGACAGTTATCCAGGGATTCTTCATTGCCCCTAGATAGAGATCATCCTTCCCTCTATTAAGCCGAGTGAGAGATTCTTAAGTGCCTCTCATTCCTTACATGTCATTCATCCTTTTAAAATCGAAAGTTGTGTTATGTGCAGCTATCCCGCTCCATATTCCTCTTGTGACCAAGAAAACACACTGGAAATCCTGACCCATGACTCCATGCCCAATGGTTTGAAACTTATCACTTCATGAATTGCCTCTCTACCTGAAAGAATTCTCCTTCCATCCAAACCCAAACAAAAAACCCCTGAACCAAAAAGCTTTCCTAAAATCATCAACAAAGTTAAAACATTAAGAGAGAGCCCTCTCTGGTTGCAGGTGGGCTAGAAACTGTAATCCAAAGATTGGTTTTGGTTACCTCGGTCGTATCCCTACAGGAGCCTAGGGACAACCTGAGTGATAACATAATGGCGACTCTGCTGGGGAACTCCTCAGATAATCTCACTAAGCCAGTTTGTAACCCCACAGAGGAAGAAACCGACCTTTGAAAGTCTCGGTCGACCTGCGTTTTTTAGAAAAAGTTCCTAAAAAATAGGGTAGGAGATGGCTCCTAAGAAGCAAACGCGTAATACACGATCAAATCCTGATCCCAATCACCCAGCTGTTTTTGAAAATCTGAATTTAATTCCTAAGATCATTAGAAAACAAAAGCAAAAAGAAGACCCAACTACTACAAGTCCTGAAACAGTTCGGCCAAGCAATGTTCCAACCCCTGTTAAAGTTTTATTCCAGTCAACCCCAAGTTCCCCTAGTTCATCACCTCCTTCTCCAAGCAATTCTTCTAAACCTCCATCCCATACTCTTATTACTACTACTACTCCTTCTACCCCGCTTGTTCCTGTTATCCCCGCTGCCCTAGCTTTTGCACTTATCCCCATCATCATCGCTAGATATGCGCCCTTACAGTTGCCTGCTAATCCCGGGGCTATGCCTCAGGACTACCAGGCAAAAATCACCTATTTTGATGGCACGAACTCCTGCACCACCTTACAACATACAAAGAAAAGCCAGGATTATTTCGAGAGTTATGAAATTGATGATGAAAGTGTAAGAATGAAGATTTTTGTCCAAAGTTTGATTGGTGATGTCAGAACCTGGTTTAGGGCACTTACACCCAATTCCATATTAAACCCTGAAGCCTTATACCAGGCATTTATTAACAAATGGGAGAAAAAGAAAGACCCCCTACACATATTATCTAAGTATGACACTATCAAAAGAGGACCTCAGGAAACAGTTTTGGATTACTGTGCAAGGTTTAATAATGTTTACAGTGCAATACCACAAAATTTAAGACCCCCACCTGATCTCGCTTTGTACAAATTCCCTGATGGGTTTGATGCTGAGATGGCATATCAGTTAAGGGAAAGAGCCCCTCAAAGCCTTGCAGAAATGCAAGATGTT
>APFE030409449.1:0-32905 GCA_000404065.3 Pinus taeda | reverse complement strand
AAATTACAAATTTATAGAGGCAGAAGAAGGATCTAGAATCCTATATGTGATGGAGATCTGGAATGATCTAGAAACCACTAGCGGTGTTGGAGGATCTAGAATCTTGGAGATCTAGAAAGATCTTATCTAGAATCCTCCGTGAATTTGGCTTCACACTTAACATTCTCCCACTTGAAGCCAAATAAGAGTCATGAAGTCACACCGAGTCCTACCATGCCTCTACATAACTCAAGTTTATTTCGTGGTAGAATCTTAGTGAGCATATCAGCAGGGTTCCTATCTGTATGGATTTTTTCCAAGGATAACTGTTCTTCCTCCAACACATGCCGGATCCAATGTTACCTTAAGTCAATGTGCTTGGTTTTTGAATGAAATGCTGGGTTTTTCGCCAAGTGAATGGCACTTTGACTATCACAATATAACACATACTTGTCCTGCTTTATTCCTATCTCTCCTAGGAATTGTTGCATCCACAACATCTCTTTACAAGCTTCTATTGTAGCTATGTACTCTTCTTCTGTTGTAGAGAGGGCTACTATTCTTTGTAGCCTTGACACCCAAGATACTGCTGCACCTGCAAATGTATACAAATAACCTATAGTGGACTTTCTGGTATCCATATCTCCAGCCATATTTGCATCTGTAAATCCCTCAAGCACAGTCTCATCATGACCAAAACATAAATAATCATGACTAGTACCCTTGAGATACCTCAAAATCCATTTTACTGCTTGCCAATGTTGATTGCCTAGATTGGCAAGGAACCTGCCCACTACTCCCACTGAATATGCAATGTTTGGTCGTGTGCATACCATGGCATACATTAAGTTTCCAACTGTTGAAGCATAAGGAATCTTTCTCATCTCTTCTTTCTCCTTGTCATCACTAGGACATAATTCAGTACTCAACTTGAAGTGGGCTGCAAGGGGTGTACCAACTGGCTTGGCATCCTTCATATTAAACCTGTCAAGCACCTTCTTGATATATTTTTCTTGTGACAACCACAACCTTTTGCTTTTCCTGTCACGCATAATCCGCATGCCTAATATTTGTTGTGCTGGTCCCAAATCCTTCATTGCAAATTTGCTACCCAAATCTTTCTTCAACCTATTGATCTTATTCTTATCATGCCCAACAATAAACATGTTATCCACATATAACAATAATACGATATACTTTCCTTGATCATACCTCTTGATATTGACACAATGGTCAACTTCCAACCTCTGAAAACCATGTTCCAACATGAATAAATCAAATTTCTTGTACCATTATTGAGTTGCCTGTTTCAATCCATAGAGACTTTTCTTCAACCTACAAACAAGGCCTTCTCTGCCTTTTTCAATGAAGCCTTCTGGTTGCTCCATATAAATTTCTTCCTCCAATTCACCATGAAGGAAAGAAATTTTTACATCTAACTGTTCACATTCTAGGTCTAAAGCAGCAACTAGACCAAGAATGACTCTAATGGATGACATTTTAACAACAGGTGAGAAAATTTCTGTGAATTCAATACCTTCTTTTTGGGAAAAACCTTTCACCACCAGTCTTGCTTTATACCTCTCCTTCTTTTCGTCACCTTCATGCTTAATCCTGTAAACCCATTTGTTTTGTAGAGCCTTTCTACCTTTTGGGAGGTTTACCAACTCCCAAGTTTTATTTTCCCGCAAAGAGTTCATTTCTTCTTCCATTGCTTCTTCCATTCTTTATTGTGCTCGACTTTACAAGCTTCTTGAAAACAATTAGGTTCACCTTCATCAGTCAACAAAATATAGTTTGAAAGAGGATACCTTTTTGAAGGGTTATGAGGCCTAGAGAAGATCTGTGAACCAATTGTGGTGGTGCATTTCTAGGTTGAATCCCCTGTAAAGGTTCCTGCAAGATTCCTTCTTCTTCTTGTTCATTATTTTCCACTTGTTGTTCTTCATGCTCCTGAATTTGATGTTCATTTTCTTGTATTGGTGGTATGTTTTCCTACTACTCTTCGAACCTGTCAATAACCTTATTGACCTCCAATGCACCTATAGTCCTCTTGAATATTTCTAACTCATTAAATATAACATCCCTACTTCTAATAATTTTAAGTTTGACTGGATCCCATAGACGATAACCAAGATCTTCATCCACATATCGCAAAAAAATGCATTTCATAGATTTATCATCTAGCTTAGTTCTATTTTCTTTTGGAATATGTACGAATGCTTCACATCCAAAGATTTTCAAGTGAGAATAATTCAAATTCTTACCAGTCCAAACTTCTTCAGGGATACCGCCATCCAAGGCTATAGTTGGATATCTATTTATGAGGTAGCAAGCGGTCCTGACTGCTTCAGCCCAAAAATTCTTCTCCAAACTGGAATTGGACAACATACTTCGCACCTTTTCCATAGTGGTGTGATTCATCCTTTCTATGACACCATTCTGTTGAGGAGTACTAGGAACAACCTTCCCATGCTTTATGCCAAACCTGTTACAATATTCCATAAATGCATTTGAGCAATATTCTCCACCATTATCTGTTCTTAAACACTTTAGCAATTTGTTACTCTCTCTTTCAACAGCAACATGGAATTTTTTAAATATTCCAAACACTTTAATTTTATTTTTCATGGGATATGCCCAAACTTTCCTCGATGCATCATTTATAAATGTTACAAAATATGATGCTCCTCCTAATGATTTGATGTTAACAGGCCCAAACACATCCGAGTGTACCTATTCTCACACATTTTTCTTTTTGTCATGGCCACCTCTAAGGAATGAGACCCTTCTTTGTCTACCATATATACAATGCTCACAAAGATCAAGATTGTAGGATTTCAAACTTGGCAATAAATTTTTACCAATAAGGATTTTTAAGCCCTTCTCGCTCATGTGACCCAAACGCTTATGCCACAGATCTGCTAAATTTCCTTTTTTTGTGACAGCAGCCAAAACTGATTTTCCTATCAGTGTCTTCAATGTGTATAATGTTCTTGTCGTGGGTCCTTTGGCCATGACCAGTGCACCTTTGCTAATTTTCCAGCCTCCTTTTCCAAAGCTTGTCGAATAGCCTTCATCATACAGTCATCCCATAGAGATTAAACTCATGCGTAGTTCTGGTACATGCCTGACCTATTTCAACAATATATCTTATCCATGTTTCATCTTGATCTGGACATCTCCCACTCCAACAATGCTGCAAAAATGATTATTCCCCAAATGCACTCTACCATACTCACCGGGATTATATGAAACAAAACTATCTTTGCATGGGGTTACATGGTGAGATGCCCCAAAGTCAAGGATCCAATCAAAGTTACTGCTAGATGTATATACATATGCATCCTCTACTAAAACAGTAAACAACACATCACCATCTATGGCTACAACAGTAGTCTCACCTTCATTGTGTTGGATGACTTGTGATTTGTACTAGACGGTCTCTGATCCTTTTGTCCTTTCTTCCAGAATCGACATTCTTTCTTCATGTGCCCAGGTTTGCCACAATGAAAGCAGATGATCCTTCCTCTCCTTGATTTTAATTGGCCTCTCGATCTTGATCGCCCTTGCCGACCTCGATCCATTCTCCTACCACGATCAACTAGAGCTAGAGCCTCTCCTCCCTGGTTTTCCACAATTGACTTGCGTCGCAGCTCCTCATTCATTAAACTACTGCAGACATCATCAAACTTTAGGTTCCCTATAGTTGTTGAAGAGCTCATAGCTACAATTAGATTTTCCCAGTTGTCCGGCATAGAACACATTAGGAAAATAACTATAATTTCATCATCTAAAATGATTTAACAGAGGCAAGTTGATTAGCAATAATATCAAATGCATTCAAGTGCTCAACAACTAAAGCACCCTCCTTCATTTTGAGATTATAAAGCTTCTTCATCAAGAACACTTTGTTTGATGCTGTGTTCTTCTCATATAGATCATGGAGCTTCTTCCATAATCCTTCAGCTGCCTTTTCTTTGGACACATTGAAATAAACATTCTTTGCTAAATATTGGCGGATTGTTGCAATCGCCTTTCTATTTAGCTTATTCCACTCTTCATTTGTCATCGATGAGGGTTTCTTTGTTGTGCCCTCAATCGACAAATACTGATCCTTTAAAATCAGTATATCCTCCATTTGTGATTTCCATAGGGCAAAATTAGCCCTGCTCAACTTCTCCATATATGTAATTGTTGTCTCCATTTTCAATCAAATTCACGCCCCAAAACACAAAAACTCCAGTTAAAAATAAAACTTTAATTATTACTGTTTAATATTTAGTAATAATGACCTTCCTCATTTTAAAATACCCTTTTCAAAATTCCTGCTCCCTTTTAAAATATACTTTTCAAAATTCCAACCTATAATTATATATGTTTCATAATAAATATAAAAACATATATAATGTTTTAACCTTTTCACATTTCACACATACATATGTTGGTTTGAGAAAAAAACTTTACGTATACGTGTAAGCTTGATGTAAAAAAAAACTTACGAACACCACATTTCAACTCCAATCTCCATGGATCTCCACTTTTTCAAACTCCAGCAACATGTTTCAATATAGATCCATGACTTTTTTTTTCTTACAGCAACTGCCTTTTAGTTCCAGCATTCCTCAACTATTTCCTGGACGGATCCTTCAACAGCTCTAGGGGTCGCAACCAACGTTTTAACGAATGCTGCCAGAGCAAGTCGATGGCACTTAGTGGCTTGCACGGTGGATATTCGAACCTAGCTCTAATACCGATTGTTAGACCAGAGCATACATAACACAAAACGAATTTATACTTAGAGACATAGGCGGCAATAGCAAAGAATAGTTTCACAGAGACAAACAAATGGAGAAACAAAAATATTACTCAATCAAAAACAACGGAATAGATAAAACAATCACTCGAGAACAGAAATCACTTTGCATTACATAATAGGCTTGGGCGTTGGCTTGCTTTCCTTGGCTAGAGAAATTAAAAATTTATAGAGGCAGAAGAAGGATCTAGAATCCTGTATGTGATGGAGATCTGGAATGATCTAAAAACCACTGACGGTGTTGGAGGACCTAGAATCTTGGAGATCTAGAAAGATCTGATCTAGAATCCTCCGTGATTTTGGCTTCACACTTAATAATGCCTTTTGACTTTTCACGATTGGCGATCGACGTCGGGGATATGTTGGGGGTATGGAGGTATCGGGGTTTCAAAATAATATGTGCCGATTAAAACCTTTGATCCAATCCAAAGCCCCGATGTGAGAATTTTTTTTTTCTATTATCATTTTTTACTATATACATATTTTATGTATTAAATTTTATTTTAATTAAATTAATTATATATTAATTAATTTAAAATTTAACATTAATTTCAATTTTGGTTTTATTTTTGTGAATTTTAATTGCTAAACTACAGCCACTTTGATGTTCTGGGTTTTGGAGATTAAAATTAATTTGGAAATTGGAGTAAACTTCTAAAATCCCAATGCTTCATGACTTGGCTGTATAAGTGAAAAATAAATGAAAATTGTTAGTAATAACTAACTTGGGGTTAATATTTAAAACAAATGCATTATTGAACTAATTTAATTACAAAAAATGGAATATTGTACATTTTATGCATTTTTAACCCAGGCGACATAAATGATTAGACTTCAAAGGAGTGTCATTTACAAACCAGTTGACCAAATGAGGCAAAACAAGTATCAATGAGAAGCTTGCCAAAAATCAATTTCAACAAAGGAATCAAAATAAGAATCTAAAGAAAATGGAAAATTAACAAAAGCGTAGGATAATCAACTACCTAAAAATCCTAAAAGGTGTTTAGCCAAAAAATTTATAGAAAAGGTCCCCATTATTTGAGGTGAACAAGTAAAAAATGGAGGGGTTGTGTTTTACCACAACACAAGTATGCACACTTTTGCACATTATCTCATCCTTTTAAAGATAGGATAGTTACTACCGCGTTTATGGAAACAATTCAAAAGCTACATGGAAACCCAAAGATTATTGTAAGTGACAAAGATCCCATTTTCACTAGAAATTTTTGGACGAAATTATTTTCTTGTCTTGGTACTCAATTGGCTAATAGATCATCTTATCATCCTCAATCTAATGGGCAAACTGAGATAATGAATAAATGTTTGGAATGGTATATTTGTTTCTTTGTATCTGATAAGAAATCACAATGGGTTAAATGGTTACCTCTAGCTAAATGGTGGTATAACACTTCCTTTCATACTGCAACAAAAATGACCCCATTTATGGCACTTTATGGATATCATCCACTATCCATCACATCATCTTTAGGAGAAAATTCTAAGGTTCAAGCAATGGAAGACCACATCAAGCATCAACAACAAGTTCTCCAATTCTTATAGGATAACCTCACTCTGGTGTAGAATCGAATGAAACAACAAGTAGATCAACATCGCAGTGAAATAAATTTTGATGTAGGTGAACGGGTATTCTTACCTCTACAACCATATAAACAAATGTCCCTTAAGCAAGCTAATAAGGATAACAAATTATCACCCAAGCACTATGGCCCTTAAAAGGTGTTGCAAAAGATTGGTACTATGGCATACAAATTGGAGCTACCTACATCTTTCAGAGTACACCTAGTTTTCCATGTTTCATGCTTAAATAAGGTTATCAGTGATAAGCTCCCAGTTCAAATAGTGTTTCTAAAACTTGACAAAGAAAGAAAAATCATATTTGAGCCTGAAGCAGTTATGAAAACAAGAACCTGACAACTATGAAATCAATTAATTTCAGAGTATCTCATTAAGTGGGAGAACTTACCCACTAAATATTCCACATGGGAGGATGAAAATTTATACAGAAGCATCTGAAACTACTCAAGCATTGATGACAACACTTTTTTGAACAAGAGGGGCATATTAGGTCCCTGTAATACTTGTGTATTTCCCTTATTGTTATTGTTAGCGTAGCCCCTATTGTTATTGTTGTGTCCATGTATCCCCCATGTTGTCATTTTTGTGCCTCATACAAGTCCACTATTGTTATTATTGTGCCCTTACATTATTATTGTTGTGTATACTCTAATTATATTGTGACCCTTTTGACTCCTATACATACCAAGGAGGTCTTATCATATGGATCATCTAAGAATTTTTCATTTATGTAATGTAAGGAGGTTTCCCCCTCGTAGAGACTAAATTTTAAGTGATTCATCTATCTTTTCTTCTATTTTGTGAGCTGGTTGCATAACATAAAAATTGCTTTCTTTCTCAAGATCAAACATGTAACCATATTAGGAGGAATATCCAAGAATCAATTATAGTGCAATAATGGATGGATCAAGACTTGTGTTCTATGTGAGTAGAACATATCATTTTACAAAGTTGGCATCTTTAGTCAAGCATTTCCTTTTTCCCCACTATCCCCTATAGACCGACATACACACTTGTAACGTAGGCTCATCTCCCCTAATAATTATTGAATCTTAATTTCAATGAGGCTTAGAAATGCAACCCAAGGAAAGCAATATTTGGAGGCATGTTAGAGACCACATTGGTTCACCCCTTTATCTCCTCGCTATATACATGGGGCTTAACAACAATAACACAATTGAAATGAAAATTCTCAAAAAGGACCTAAAAATCATAGTCACACAAGGATATTCAAGACTCACTATCAGAGGAGACTCAAAACTTCTTATCACTATGATCTCTAAAATCTTGAATGGTGCTCCTTTATCAAAGGTATCCCAATGTTGGAAATTGGAAAATATTTTATATCCAGTAATCCACCAATTCCAAAACCATCCCTATGATCATTCCTTCCCACATTTGATAAAATGGAAACAAAATAGTAGATAAAACTTGCCAATATTGGATGCTCTTAGCTTGCCCATCCACTCTCCTCCATAGTGTATTCCATCCCTAAACCTCCTCTTAAACAAAAAAGCCAGATCCTTAACTCATCACCTAACAAGTTAGGTTCACATTCATTACTAAGTCTGGTTATTTGTACAAAAGGGAATTTTAGGATATTTGCAGAGGTTTTACATGGGTAAAAATACAACTCATGAATTTTCATGATCAATAAAATTTTTGCAATCATATGGAAATCAATGACCAACCATCAATGGCTATCCCATCTACATTCTACATGTTTCACAAGGATTTTTATCATACGAATGCATATGAAGAGAATCGACAATGGGTGACCTTGGAAATTCACGTTTAATCTTCTTCTATTGGGCCTCTCTTCTCGTTTGACTTGTTGCGGCTCATCGCAATTGCCCTATTCAGTGTTGGATTTCATGGTTTTTTTCATTAGAATAGCTTCACTACCAACCCCACTTCTATGAGGGAAAAGCTAACCCAACCAAGTTGTTTCCTCCTCGTAGATCAAAGTTGGCACTCTTTTGATTGGTTCTCTAGTTTTCTAGGAATTCATATATTCTTATGGGAACAAAACACTTCATTCCTCACACGGGGACAATTTTGTGGCATAACGTCACCCCTAAGTGAGCTCAACTCAAAGCTTGGTGGTCCTTTTGGGCCTAGGTAAGTTGGGATTCTTTTTTTTTGCAGCTGTCTTACTAATTCTCATTTTGGTTTTCAATATTTTCCTATGTAGGTTTTATGCTGCAAGTTTTCTTAACCACTAGGATGCTTGGTCAAGAAAAGGAGACTTTGTTTGGGACCCTCCACTTTCATTAGATTACATGTGCTTATCTTACGCCTCTGATCCCTTGGTTGGTTGTCAAGCCCTAAGAAAATGCAATATTTAGGCAAGGAGCAACCTACTATTAGGACAGAGGCCACTTGAGAGCTCAAACTCAAGTTGAGAGCTCAACCACTCATTATTAGCAATGGACCCCTCATCCAATTCAAGAAGAAATCAGACAGGTGGAATGAAAGATCTCTAACATGTGGCGTAATATGAAAAATAATGAGGTGCTAGCTCAAGTTGCAAATTGGGTTCCTAATGTTGGTCATATAAGGTGAAAATACAATCAATATATCTATAGAGTAAACATTTATTAGAAATTCAAGTTCCTCTTGGAAAGAGTGCTTGTAGGTTAAAATGACTGCAATGACAGTGTCATTTTGTCTTTAAATCAAATGTAAAAACTTTTTATGGCCATGGATCATAGGCTTCCAAGGATTGAATGGAAAATTGGACCCCCTCCTAATCCTTACTATTCTCCAAGTAGCAATAGGCATGTCGAAGCTACGTACTCATAAAAATAGGCATGCATTCCTATATGCTTCTTTAATTTTTCATTTTCTTTTATGTTCTCTTGTTTCGTTTCTATATAGAAGAAAGGCCACTATGAGGAGAGATATAATCCCCCTCTTTTATATTTTGGAGCCAAAAATTCCTTTTTTTGTTTTTGATATTTTGAACAAGTTTTATGTTTGGTCTAATTTCCCTAGTTATAGTCCAACACAAACTTCCTATGCTTAGAATCTAAATTTTTGATATTCAATATATATATATATAATTACTATATATATTATATATATTATTCAGAATAATCATATCAATAGGTGTGTCTATTTTGGAACGCTGTTTTTAGAGTTTTAATTTAATTATCAATGGTAAGGATTTAACCTCGACACAATATTCTAGAATATTCTTAGTAGTAATACAAATTAAACGTTGAAATTTATCTACCAAGTAGTTATGCCATTTTTCCCCTTTCAATTAAATTGGTTAATTTAAAAAAAATGACATATGAACAAGTGTGATATGAAGTGAGTTAATATTTTTTTGACATGAGACCTTGATAAGCCATGGTATTTGGCCATGTTATTGTAACAAAGTCTATATAGAAATTAAAAATCTTCATAGTAAAGTGGGGATAAATTTCCATGGATGATAATTGTGTTCCATATTTTTAAAATGTATGTATGTTTAACTTATATATTGATTCTTTTCATAATTAATAACAATAATAATTTAAAATAAATTATAATTTAGTTAGTTTTTATTATTTTTTAATTTTAGCAATGTGATATGGATTATGCACTGCTTTGGAGTTATTTTGAATAGATGTCTATTGGCCCATACCAACCATTTATGTACAAGTGTGATATAAAATGAGATTTGATTTTTTTGAGCATAGAGATAGATATTCATAAACCATGATATTATAACAAAGCCTATTTACAAATTAAAAGTATCCATTTATTTAGGTGGATAGACATGTATATTTTAGAATAGAACTTCCATAATTTTAATTTAATTAAGAATAATTATTAGAGATATGGTAGGGATTTGACTTCAAAATATTCTAAAATATATTTAGTAACATACACAAATCAATTATTAATATTTATCTCATAAATAGTTATATCATTTTTGCTCTTTAAATTAAATTAATTAATTAAAAAATATTATATGATCGAATATGAGTTATAGTTTTTTGGGCATGTAGTTTTGATAAACTAAATATATTTATATATTAAGAATCTTCATGAAAAAATCATAACCTCAAATATATGTATGTTTAACCGATATCATTTTGATAAAATGATATGTATTATGAAATAAGTAGATTAATATTTATTATACATTCTTGTTTATGAGAATTTGCCCACTTTTAAATTTGTAGAAATGCACTACTTCGATTATAAATCATATTTAAAATTATTACATAACTTTGATTGATAATGAAAACGCTGTTGTTATAAGTGTGGTAGATTGTGGAATTATAAGAATATTTGTGCAATAACTGCAAAGATTGCCCACTAAATTTGTACATTTTCAGTGATTGAAATGGAATCAATATATTGATCGTGATGCTGTCTAACCACACATTACTCATTAATTTCAACTATTCAATCATGTACGCATTTACAACAACAACGCTGTACATTGCTTATAAATTCGGGGTTGCACTACAGCACGTCATTTCCTGGGCTACTAAAGATTGTACACTGACCTTATCACAGTTCATTTTTGCCCCCCATCATGTTCCTCTAATTAAGATATTTGCAGTAGTGACTTTCCCTCTCTGGATCCCATACTTCCGTGCATCTCTGTCTTTTGGGGTGGAAATCATTGAGAAAATGGGTGAAGTATCTCTGTCTTTGGGGGTGGAAATCATTGAGAAAATGGGTGAAGTAAAGTTTGCTAGGTAAAAAAATGGGTTTTCAAAGTAAAGATTGCTCGGTAAAGAATGGGTTTTTAAAATCAAAGTAAAAAAGTTTGAAAATACAAGATTAGATGGGCAGTAATAGGTTTTGGGCAATAATGTATATTTGATTATGGTTAAAACTTTGTGTATGTTGAAAGATTAGATATCGTGGAAGGTTAATATTATCATTTAAAAGAAGAAAAATTATGTGCAAGTTGAAAGGTTAGATAGATGGAAAGTGAATATTATCATTTAAAAGAAGAAAAACTTAAAACACTTCATAGATTTAATTTAATTAAGCTTGTAGAGGTAGTAACATTGATTCATATTTTTTTATGGATATATTTAATTTAATTGACGTGGTAGAGGTAGCAATATTGATTCATATTTTTTCATTAATAAATTAATAGAATTAAATAAAATTTATGTGTTTTATCAAATATTTTAATATAAATTTAATTTATAAATAAATAAATAAATTTTTGATGTGGGTTAATGGAATATTTATTTAATCAAACTCATATATAATATATACTATGAGTATGCAAAAAAAAATAAGATGATAAATTGTAAATTAGCAATAATAACAACTATAATAACAAAAAAAAATCATAACCAATAAGATATAAGATCCAATGTAAATTTTATTTTATTTATAAGATTAGTTGACACTCTATTGCATTGCTATTAGACTAGTCATTTAGGATGTAAGTCAATTTTTTATGTTTATGAAGTCTTCAAAAGGCTTACATTAACAAAATTGGCAAAATAATTATGAGATATTGTTTAAATAAAAAAATATAACATATAATATTCCAACAATAATAATGATTTCTTAGTTGGATATACTAATACTAATTTTTAGGTAGTATTAATTATGGGAAGACTATTTTAAAATGTCTTATCTTGGTTTATGTATGATTTCTTGAACATGCATGAAGCAATATATTTTCACAATCTCATCCATTAAGGCTAAGTATGTAACAGTTTGGTTAAGTAAAAGGATGATTTTCCAAAACCAAATCTAATCTATTGGGACAACATATAAGCAATAACTATATCAAAAAACCATATATTTCATACTAAAGAAAAGAAAAAACATATTGATGTTAGATATTTTTCATAAAATTTAAAGTTGTAAACAATGATAATATCTTTTTAGAATTTTACATATAAAAACAAATTGGTGGACATATTTACTAACTAACATTATAATCCCATGAGAAAAATAGATACTATTTCATTAAAAAAGAAAAGAAAACAATGATAATATTTTTTGGAATTTTATAATTAAAAAACAAATTGTTTGTAAATTAATGACAAACAATGATAATATCTCTTTGGGAATTTTATAAATTAAACAACAAATTGATTGTAAATTAATAGCTAACCGTGATAATATTTCATTAGAATTTTATAAAAAAAAAAAAAAGAAAGAAAAAGTTGGGTGATTCGTTTTTTCAAAATGAACGTTTAACCAGTCGGATTCCAAAATCTTCACTACGACGTTAAAATACTCGACCAATCTAATTAGTTGATAAAAGTTTTGAATTTTTAATATATATATATAGAATAGATAATATATATTATAATGTATATGAAAAATAATATAATAATTGTGTTAAATATGTTATAGTGGTATACTAAACATGATATAATTATTTATAATTATAAATTTGGTGTATTGATTATGGGGAAACTCCCAATTTTGATAAACACGGAAGTTTTAATTACCAAACAGCTCCGTGTCGATTATACGGGCGGCTTACGAGAAGTTGTAGGGTAGTGTAGGAGCCACGGTGCACATTCAGAACTGGGAATTGCTGAACGACTTGTTGGATAAGTGGAAAACAAAAGGACGGTTAGTATGTTGGCAGAATTTATTCTGAAGCTCGAGGTACAACATTAACATGGGACCGTGACAATATATGCTATGTTATTGGGTATTTAATGCCTGGAAGACAGTATCTGACAGTCCCACATTCGCGTAGTGATTGGCTTAATGCATGAACATGAGTATGTATGTATGTGAAAATATAACCCATAAGTTTCCTACAGGCACTCCACCATTCCGACTTAACACTTGTCATAAGTTTCCGGTCGGCGCTACACCATTCGGACTTAACCCATGTCCTAACACATGTCCTGTCCTATAGTCTATTTTAAAGAAGTGGAAGAATTGCGGGTAAAATTATGGAAATTTTTGCCATATCTAGAGAAAATTTGGTAAGGATTTTTGTAAATCTTATAGTTGTTAAACTTCAAAATTTTAGCTGTCTAATACTTTTGTGATGGTGTTGTATCTATTTCTACCATCAAAAACACGATTCAAACACTGACTCTACAAGATTTTTTGAAATTTTTTACCCAAATTCCTGCCACTTTTAACCATCCCAGCAATTCCTCCATCTCATAAACTATTTATTGTCCTATAATTAAAGCATACAATGCACCTACATCTATTGAATAGACCGGTCCTGTAGTTAAAGCATACGGTTCACCCACATCTATTGAATGCCACAGGATTTTGGGCCGTAAATTTTAAAATTCAAATGAAATGTCGGTGGAAGGAACTTTGTGGCGTAAATTTTAAAATTCAAATGAGATGTCGGTGGAAGGGACCTTGTGACATAAAATTTTAGGTTTGTCATTCATTATTGAATGACAAGCCGTTAATATTTGCCGTGAAGGAGGCCTGCGGCAATGGAAAGGGATTTGTTGACACAGTCGCTGCTGCCCCATCTTGGCTGGCTGGTCGCTGCATGGTTGTACGCTGCTCACCCTTGGACAGTGCTCCAAAACGCGTCCTAGCCTTTCTCTTCTTCTGATTTGCAATTTTTCTGTTTTAATGATTTGTAGGTTTGTAATGACAATTTTATTATGTTTGGTATTCGTCCATGTTATTATAACAAAGTCTATATACAAATTAAGAATTTCTATGGTAAAGTGGGATAAATTTCCATAGATGATAATTTTGTTCCATATTTTAAAAATGTATATATGTTTAACTGATATATTAATTATTTTCATAATTAATAACAATAATAATGTCAAATAAGTTATAATTTAGTTAGCTTTTATGATTTTTCAATTTTAGCAATGTGATATGGATTATGCAATGCTTTGAAGTTATTTTGAATAGATGTCTATTGGTCTTTACCAATCATTTATGTACAAGTATCATATAAGATGAGTTTTGATTTATTGAGCGTGAGATATTGATAAACCATCATATTGTAACAAAGCCTATTTACAAATTAAAAGTATCCATGTTGAGTCTCTATAATCAATAATAATAAAGTTATATTTAGTTAGTGTTTATGATTTTTTTAATTTTAGCAATGTGAAATGCATTAGGTAGTGTTTTGATGGTTATTATGAATTAATGCACATTGATCTTTACTAGCCATTCATTTATGTATATTTTAGAATAGAACTTCCATTATTTTAATTTAATTAAGAATAATTATTAGACGGATGGTAGGGATTTGACTTTAGAATATTCTATAATATTTTTAATAATATACACAAATCAAATGTTGATATTTGCCAAATAATCTCTTCTTAGTTATGTATTTTTGCCCTTTAAATTAAATTAATTAATTAAAAAAATGTCATGTAATCAAGTGTGAGTTATAGATTTTTGGGCATGTAGTTTTGATAACCTAAACTTATCTACATATTAAAAATCTCATACAAAAATAAATATAAATATCTATAATTAATAATCTAATATATTTTTAAATTATGTATGTTTAACTGATATTAAAATTATCTATAATTAATAATGTTATTGCATTTTGAAATATATGAATTGAGTAGATTAATATTTATAATACATTCATGTTTATAAACATTTACAACTATTAAATTTTTTTATGAAAACACTCAATCTATTTTAGATCAAATTAATATAAAATTAAATTACATAATTTTGATTGTTAATAAAAACCCAGTTGTTTTTTTTTTTCTTTGTCATTAATGAAACAAATGTGATAAATGTCAAAGATTCAATTACTAGACAGCAATGCCATGGACCCGTTTGTACGTTATTTCGTAACTTCATGCAGATTACACAGACGCGAAGGTTCAGAGTATGAGCAACAGTTCAATTTCAGAACTGTCAATTACTGGTTCGTTGGAAAACAAAGGACGGTAGTTGTGGTTGCAGAATTTATTCAGACCGGAGTCTGGAGTTTCAACATTAATATGGGACTGCAACAACAGTATCTTTGATTCAGCGACAACAGTATCTTTGATTCAGCAACAACAGTATCTTTGATTATGGGAAGATTATTTTAGAATGTCTTCCATCTCGGTCTCGGTTTATGTGTGATTTCCTAAACATCCACGAAGCAACTTATTTTCACAATCTCATCCACTCAAGCTGAGTATGTAATAAGCTCCACTCAAGCTGAGTATGTAATAGATTGCTTAGGTAGATGATCTTGCAAAACCGAATCTAATATGTTGGGACAATATACAAGCAATAGCTATCTCAAAAAACCATATATTTCGTAATAGGAAAAAGAAAAACAAATACTAAAAAACAGATTGATATTATATATCATTTTATAAAATTAAAAATTATAAATAATGGTAATATCTTCTTAAAATTTTATATATATAAAAAAAAAACATATTTACCAATTAACATTATAACGTATTTTATAAAAAAAATAGTAAATAACAGTAATACCTATTTAGATTTTTATAAATTAAAAAAACAAATTAGTTAACAAATTTACAAGCTAACATCTCTAATGAACTGCAGTTTTACACTCTTAAGCTAGCAGTCATTGAAATGGAATGAATGTGAACGAATCAACCATTACTTAATCATTTTTTTTTTTCACCAGGAAAATCACATTTACATTCGAATTATACACATATACATTTACATCAAGCCTCTTCATCAACCGTCATCCCTCAAATCATCGGAATAAACCATCTTTCCTCCAAAATATAAGCCAGTAATGCTGCGCCGAACGTAGTCCGAGGTGTGAGAAACCAACTTCCCGGCCACTAAGCCATCCACCTCAAGTGCAATTACTCAATCATTTCAACACTACAATCGTGTACGCATTTACTTGTAAATTCCAAATTCACAATAGGAGCATGCGTTTGCACGACAAAACAGTAATAGCAAAGGTGGTACAGCGACCATATTCAGAGTTCATTTTTGCGGGCATCATGCTTATTTCATTAACAAAAATTACGAGGAAAACATAGATGACGGCGCCAAAATCATAACATCATACTCATTTCATAAAACTACGGGAAATCCCAAAGACTTTGGTTTGGTTATTAGTTTGGTGATTCGTATTTTTAAATGAATGCTTAACAAGTAGGATTTCAAAATCTTTGCTACGACGTTAAAATACTCGACCAATCTAATTAGTTGATAGAAGTTTTGAATTTTTAATATATATGTATATAAATAAATGAGATATACACATTATTTCATTCAGTCGTATGTCTATTTTATTTGTATATGAAAATATATATTAATAATTGTGTTATATATATGTTTATAGATTTATAGGAATATATTAATATAATTATTTATAATTATAAATTTGTTTTATTGATTATGATATAGGTAATAAATATATAATTTGTTAATGAACATTAAATGAGTTCAATGAGTTCAGTTTGGTATTAAATGAGTGGAGCTGTATATGTGGATGGTTGAATAAATGACTTGCAAAATTTAACTATAAACCTATACAGTTCCACTCATTAATACCACTTATACCATTTACTTATTTTCAACCTTTTAATAAATACCGTCGTTTTAATTACTACCCGTGCCGACTATATAGACGACTCACGAGTTGTACCGTGCCGATTACACAGACGACTCACGAGGAGTTGTAGTGTACGAGCCACGGTGCACATTCAGATTCCAGAACTGGCCATTCCGGAAGGACAACGACTTTTTGGGTGGGTAGAAAAACAAAAGGACGGTTGGTCTGTTGGCAGAATTTACTCCGAAACTCGAGGTACAACATTAACATGGGACCGTCACAATAGATTTCATTCTGGCAATACGACAATAAGACGAGTGCGTTTAAAGTTCTTATGACTCCTCACATTCGTTTTGCGTTTTTACTTTTTATTTATTAGTGTGTATATATTTTTATATATTCATAATTTTGTTTATATATATTTTTATCATAATAGAGTTTTATTACTATAATTTTAAGTATGGTGTAAGGGTGATTTTTTCTTTTTCTTTTTTAAATGAGTTATAATTTTAAATTTAATTTTCTTGGTTTTATAAAGGAAAAATGTTATTTTCACTAGATGTAAAAAGTTGGCTTTTATAAAACTTATATCGTTATCAATTAAATATTATCAAATAGTATTGTTAGGCCTATCAACACTCTATGATTTGACAAGGAGAGATCAGAGGCTCAACAACTTTTCACTTACAGTGCAAAAGAGAAATGAAGCACTAGAGTGAATTGATAAAAGCAAACAGGGTCAAAGTTGAGGATAAGAATAAAAAAAACATATAAAACATGCTCAACAAAGTGTTTAGGTTCAATGTGATCACTCCAAGTTATGTATAAAGGTAATGCCATCTATGGAACAAGGGGAGGAAAGTTTATTGTAACAAAGTGTTATCGCAATACAAACTTGTGGGCTTCCTTGTAATAAGCCATAGACATTGTTAGCCTTGACAATGAATTATGGTGAGAGAGAGAACCTGGACCAAGGATTGCAAAGGAGAAATGATTGTAACACCATGGTATAATATAAACAATTTATTTCCCCCTAGAAAATCATTTCTCTTTAGTGATTAATGCATTTGATTTTGGCTTTTCATGCTGATGCTAAAGGGTATTGTAAGAAGATGGATTTGATGAATCATTGCTTATGTGTAGAGAGTTAATGCAGGGAGCTCTGGGGCAATGATCTCCAAAAATCTTTCCATCTCAATATACCGAACATCGGCCTTTTGATAGAAGGTCACAAAGCCTCTCTTTCTCACTTATTCCTTTTCTTTACGTGTGCATAATGTTTGGTGAATGAATTTGGAATGCTATTGTTTGTGGTAGGCCCTAAGTATGCTTGTGGGTATAAAGTACTTTAGTACTATAGAGGGAATATCCATTAACAAAATCTGGTAGGGATGTGTTAGAATCGTAAGCTTCAATTGTATCATTTGTAAAATTCAAATATTTCAAGGATTATCATTTGTAAAATTCAAATATTTCAAGGGTTTTTTTGTGGCTCTGAATTCATTTATATATTCAAAACTACATTTAGAAAAACTAAAATTCATGATCTTGCCAAAAATTGTATCATTGGATTCTTATAGAAAAGACAGAGAGAGAGAGAGATGTTCAAGGAAGTGAATCAAGTTACTTGTGATTAGAGAGGGAGGGAACTTTAACCAATTTTAGATATTGTTTTACTATTGTAATATTACCCATGTATGTATTTACACTAATAGTATTAGTCATTCCTTATAAATTCCATTTTTTAGGTAAATTTGACTCATTCATAAAATCATTGTATATAAATTTTAATTGTCAGGTAAATTTTACTTGATTATAGAGTTAAAGTTGTTAGCTATGCAATATATGGTTTTTGCCCATGCTTTTGGTAATATCCCCTTCCTAACCAATGGAGTTGGTGAACCTCGAGCCTATCAGTAGGTTCATGTCTGCTATTGGGTTAAGGTTAGGGAACCTTGAAGGAAATTAATGTATCAGTTTGGCAGTGTTTGAAGGTCATTTTATATACTAATCAGGATTACAAGGAGCATGCCTATACTAATCAGGATTACAAGGAGCATGCCTTTTCTAGAATGATTTCAGGATAGTTTTCCAATACTTACCACTTTTAGTAAGTCACTTTCAAGCACCAACTAGGTCAGTAATTATTTCTAGTATTATCAGTGGGTTCAATTTGGATGACTATCTCAGTATTTTGTATAATCCAATGGTTTTAAATAAACTAATGATGAGATATTAATTAATAAAATCAAAGATTTAACTAAATATCATCATTTTAATATTTTAAATAAAGGGGCTATAAGGGCTAGTTATAAAGTGAAAGATGTTTTATTTAAACAAAATACACCATTAATTGGGAGATTAAAAGTGATTTTACTTAGTCTTACATGGCTTGATTAAGAGGGTCGAACTTCTTGGGAGAGTTATAGAAGAAAATTTGTGGAGTTCATTTCATATGTTGGTTTTAATATTTGATATTGCCATTTTCTAGAGGATATTACTTCTTCTTGTCTTGTGAGGGAAAATCTCCTTGTAGGCTACATTCTCCACATTCTTGAGATATATAATTTGGACAATATCTTGGTGGGTTCACATAGAGATCATAGTTGAGTTGCATTGATGATTTGATATCTATAGCATAGAGAAGATTTGAAGATGTTTGTGGCGGAAAAAAAGGATTTTAGAACTCACTATATTTTCATGCTACAATGTCGTTACTATAGTACATCTGCTACAGTAACATTGTTATAGTGATTTTGCATATTTCAATTCAAAAGAAGACTTGCATTTTCATATTTAATGGGTATGATTGACTGGCGTTTTTAAGGCACTTTGATTCTCTGGGTATTATTCATTTTGATTATATATTGTAATTGCAACTCTAAAAATAAACATGTGTTATATCAGTTTGTGAGTTTTCCTAAATATTGTTATTTTCTGAGTTATTTCATTATTGTGAGTACTATCATTATCAGAAAAATATTCTTCATATATATCTATTTTATAAACACATTTAAAGAAAAAAACACAAGGGTGTATGTTACAATGGTATCAAAGCTGTGTATCCTACCATCTTGAAGGGTTCAATATGATAATACAATGATATGCTAGGATTTGACCAGCAATCTTATACATACCATTACAATCCTTGTAGAAACAACTGTGCTACAAATTTGGGTGCAGAAAAAAATAGGGCGATTGAGGGACATAATACAAGTAATTGTTATATGCCTTTGTTAGAGGGAAGAAAGTTGCAGAGCAAAGATCCCAAGCAAAAAATCAATAGTTGGACCATTTGATATGGTCAATGGCTAGACAATTGGGAGTTAATATTGTTGGTAACGATGAAAATAATGGATACAATGATGGAGGTAATAATGGTTAGGGAGAGAATTTCATACATGGAGGCAATCAAAATTAGCCAACCAAAACCATTATTTTGAGGCCTCTTGTGCCTACCTTCCAACCTAGAGAACTGACACTAGTTGAAAATGAGCCACAAGTCATCGATTTTCATAATCAGTTTATGCAATATTGGACACATAGTGTCTTGGATTTTTAGGCTACTACATCATTTAAATATTATATTGATGTCAAGATGAAACATAGACCCCACATAGGTGTTAGAGCACATAATTATGATTTGAATAAGAAAGTGGGAAATTTCAGTCTCCCATATTATGTTGGTTCAAAGATGACAATAGCATGAGCTTAGGTTTAGAAGGTTAATACCTATTTCCAAGTCAACCCAGTGCTAGAGGAAGACGCCATCAAATATGCAACTATACACCTTTATGGCATAGTCACCAGTGGTGGAATAATGGGATCATCACCATGGGACAAGACAAGACCACTTCATATGCATATTTTATAGAGAGGTTGATCGAGAGATTTGATAACAAGGATTTGGAGATGCATGTCAAAGAGTTGGCACAAATTAAGATTTGGGGCTCAATTGAAATAGCGGTAAATGTGTTGATCACATATAAGGGAGGAATTTTGGTGCCTTTCCCACAACTTAAGTTAAAGATATTGAGGACATTCATGATGCACCTATGGTTGGTCACATGGTTGTTTTTAAAACCTATAGGAAGATCTACGAGATATTCACATGGAAAGGACTTCATAATGAATTTCTTAAGTATGTTAAAGAGTGTTATATTTGCCATAAAAAAATGATCATACTTATTTATTTGGTCTACTTCAGCCCCTACCCATGCCTAATCAGGAATGGTAATATATATCTATGAATTTCATTGCAAGGGTACCCAAGGTACTATGTAAAGGTAACATCTATGTGGTGGTTGAGAGGTTGACTAAGTTTTCTCACTTCATTTCCATTTCAGTGACTTGTACAACAACGTAGGTAGCTGAATTGTTTCCAGAGATATTTTTAGGTTTCAAAACATTCTTAAGAATATTGTTAGTGATAAGGACAAAAAACTCCTAAGTATGTTTTGGAAGGAGCTCTTTAGATTGAGTGGGACTCGGCTCACTCTTAGCATTAACTACCACCCATAGATATATGGTCAAATGGAGAGAGTGAAAAAAGGGTGGAGGGGCATCTCAAGAACTATGTTTCTAGGCAATAGAGAGCTTGGATCGAATAGTTGCACCTTTGTAACACCCTCCTCCCACATCTACCCAAGAAACCATCCAGCTGGGGTAAGCATGCGTCGAGAGGCATGTATGATATGATTCGACCTCCTAAGTCATGTTAAGGAAGTGGAACCGACAGAAACACACCATACAGACATTCAACATGGACACTTAGGAATGCATCCAACCTTTCTACCAAGCAACCCCTGGATCCTGCTAAGATTTTTGGAGCACTTGACCTTTGGACACTCTCATTCTATGGGCATGCCAATGTCCAGGGACCTCTAGACGCTCTCACAGGCCTACAAGCCAGCGTCTAGGGACTTTTTTGCAAAGTGCTATGCCAGCGTCCCCGGGATTTGAGCTACTTTTTCAGGCCCAAAGCCCAGGTCACTACCTAGAATAGAATAACATTTTCAAAACAGTAAGATATCACATAAATGATAGTGCACAAGCAATTACTTGAATAAGACCTTAACTGAACCCCTACTAGCCATGACAGAAATTTCATCAAACATATCACAATTATGTAATCTACAGGTGTAAATAACATATTTGAGCATAGGGGTCTCATACTTGGTTGAGAATCGCTAAGATACATTGATGCCTCAACACATTGACTGCAATTTCATCTATTAGGTCATAGATACATTGTTCATTCATTTCAAAGTAAAAACATGATGAGAGCCATACATAGCTACTGTCATAATATATATCTATATATAATATATATATATATATTACTTATATTATCCCAATACAGTAATATTATTTATAAATATAATTATATATATACTATAATATATATACTATATATATATAGGATAATAGTAATAGAAATACCAATGAAATCATAGCCATATGATCCACATATAAACCAATATAATTCTCATAGAAACTAAAGGAGAAATATCCTCATATTGATGATGCAAAATCCAAACCCAAGATGGGACTTCCACATTCCACCTGACCATAAAATGGTTGAGCGAAATCTCTCTTCAGCCATTCACCCCCATACCATATTCCAAGCATGAATGTGGGATCTTATAGAACACATCAATCCAAAACCATCCAGGGCTTCTAGAGGCCATCCACCTCAACCCATTAAATAGTGATTCCACCTCAAGGTCGGACATCACTAAATCATCATCTGATTGGTCTCTATACAAGCCTTCTAGGGCTTCCAGAGCGTATGTTCCAACCAAGGCTTCCAAGACTAGTAACTCAACCCACAACTGTTGTTGAGATTCTAGAGTGTTTGTCCAACCAAGGCTTCTAGGACTAATAACTCAACCCACCAAGGTCTTCCAGAGCATTTGTCCAACAAAGGCTTCTAGGACTAGTAACTCAACCCAAGTTTTTACAAGGTTTCCAGAGATTTTTTCCAACCATGGCTTCCAGGAACTAATGACTTAACCCAAGCTAAGGGAACATGAAAACCAACAAAAAAACAAGGAAATAAACCCACAATCTCCATGGATATCTAGGAAATGGAAAGGCTAGGAAATCCACTGTCAATCCAGGTAATCCTCCATGCCAGTGAAAGATTATGACCAAAAATCCACATGCATATGCCATGCATGCTAAAAATAGTGAGGAAAATATACATGAAACTTGGTACCTACAAGAAAATCCCAATTTAGTTGTTGATCTCGATGTCCTCTTGCACTTTCTTGGTCTTCATTTTCCTTATTTCTCCAAAAATTCAAGTATGCCACACCCTCCAAGAGTGCTCTAAGAAAAAATAAGTTTCCAAGAGTATGAGTGAGAGAGAGAATAATGAGAGAGCTCCAAAGATGAACTGAAAAAAGGTTATCAACTGATCCTCAGAAGTCTTTTTATGAATGAAGCCTCTATTTTCTCCATTTTGCATTATTTTCCTTCATTTTCCTCCTCACAAGTAACCTATCACCTTTCACCTCCCTTTTCTACTAATTTCCATTATTTTCATAAATATGCCAAAAATGTCATTTTTCCTTTCCAAAGCCTACCATTACCTTTACCGATTTCCTTAGCCATTAATCATTCACAAGTGATCCCCATGACTAGGAGTTTTCCCAACATTCAGCTTGGAATAAGTGTCCCATCAACAATGGTTATTATTTTTCCTTTATTAACTTTTATTACATGTAATTTTCACCAGGGTTATTACAGAACCCTCCCTGTTGGGGGAACACCATCCTTAGTGTTCAACCACACCAATAACCACAAAATTGTTGTAAGCAAAATATACTGTTGATGGAGATTTATAACTTAGATTGATGGAGTATTTACAATGATCAACGTTCTAAGAAGAAAACCAATATGAAAAAATAGAAAGCATATCATAATGACATGACACCCATACCACCTATTAGATCTTTATAACATAGCTCATGGTGGTATTTACATCCATATACATATGTACATATACCAAACATCATCAAAACATGTACGAAAACATATGCCATAGAAATATACCAAAACACCATACCAAAACTGCTTTGCCTCAACTGGAAAACAAGGAAGGATACATAGCCCGCGTCTAATACACCATCTTCCATGTAGATTCATTGAGCCCAAAGTTCTTCCACTGCACCTTAACCTGCTTGATTGCTTGGTTCCAAAGCATGAGCACCTTTTTCTGCAATATACATTGAAGCTCCGGTTGGAATTCTCCATCTAGTTCCAGCTATAATGGAGACCAGTCAATCACATGATCATCCTCTTCGACATACTTCTTAAGTAGTAACACATGGAAAACATCAGGAATTTCATTGTCGAAGGCAGTGCAAGTCAATATGCTACTGGCCCAATCCTTTCGATGATATTGAAGGGTCCACAAAACTGTGGCGCCATCTTGGCACATGATCTAATCCGTAATGATCCCTTGTTCAGTTTGATATGCAAGTACATCTGTTCCCCAACCTAGAACTCCTTGAACAACATGTTCCGGTCTGAATAGCTCTTCTGCCTATCTTGTGCTGCCTTTAGATTTTTATTTATCACCAGCATTTCCTGTTCCATGTCTTCCAACATGTCTGGTGCAATTAACACCTTGTCAACTGGATCTGTCCAACTGATGGGAGTATTCCAACTCCACCCATACAAGGCCTCAAATGGAATCATCCTCAAATATTCCTGATACCCATTGTTCTTAGCAAATTCCACCAGTGGAAGATACTCTTCCCACCTCTGTTGCTAATGCATCACATACGTCCTCGACATGGCTTCCAATATCTTGCTGACCCTCTCTGTCTGTCCATATATCTACGGATGGTAAGTTGTACTGAAGGCCAAATTTCTATCCAAACCTACAAATATCTCCTTCCAAGACTTGGAAGTGAACTTCGCATCCCTGTCTCGCATGATCTTCTTCGGAACACCATGCAATCTAACCACATCTCTAACAAACACTTATACTACATCACTAGCTAATAATGTAGACTTCACTGGAATGAAGTGTACAACCTTTGTCAACCTATACACAATAACAATGATGGAATCATGTTGCCTCAATGTCCTTGGCAAACCTGTGATCACTTTCGATTTCCAATCTGGAATCACAATCGGCTGTAGCAGTCCATCTGGATGTTTACACTCTGCCTTCGCACGCTAACAATCAAAACACCTAGACACAAACTCTTCTACATCCCTCTTCAGGTTTAGCCAATAATAAAATCTCGTCACTGCGGTCAGTGTCTTTTGATAACCTGGGTGACCCGAATATGGTTTCGCATGAAACAGCCTCAAGATCAACTTCTTGAGCTCACTATTGTCTAGCACATATATCCTATCTCTAAATCAGACCAATGCATCTGTTGTAAGGCAATAGTCCACATCCTGTGCACATAAACCTATACCTATACATGTACTATCACCTGTACCTATAACAGTACTCTGCTGCAACCTATGCATAATCTCCATATATCTGACATCCTGCTTACCTACCTGCAAGATCCTATCCTGTAAGTCTGTCCCATATGAGCTCATAGCTACTAAGTGATTTACCAATAACCGTGTGTTAAGAGAATCCACCACTCTATTCTCTTTACCTTTGATGTACCTGATCTCAAAATCGAACACACTGATTGTAGCCAACCACTAAACCTACTTACCAATCAGATTCAGTTGGTTAAATAGATACCACAAACCACTGTGATCACTAATCAATGTAAATTTCCTTCCCAAAAGATAGTGTCTCCACATCTTCAATGCATGTATAATCGCTACCAACTCAAGATCATGTGTGGGGCAATTTTTGTCGTGCTTATTCAATTTTCACGACTCATAGCATACCACCTGCCCATCTTGCATAAGGACTCCACCAAGTCCTTTCTTGCAAGAATCTGTGCATACTACAAACTCTTTGTTCGGATCTGCAATATTCAACACTGGTGCATGTGTCAACAACTACTTGAGCTACTCAAAACTAGCCTCACGCTCCTTTGTCCATTTGAAATTATTACCTTTCCTCTGCAAAGATGTGATAGGATAAGCAATCGTTGAGAAGTTCCTAATGAACCTCCTATAATAGCCTGCCAACCCCATGAAAGATCTCACCTCATCTACATTCCTGGGAGCTACCCACTCCATGATGGCCATTATCTTTTCTGGATCTACTGCAATCCCTCCTTGGAGACAACATGCCCTAAGTAATATACCTCAGTCTGAGAGAAACTGCACCTGCTGAGCTTATCATACAACTGATGCTCTGTGAACAATCTCAACAGTGTTGCTAAATTATCAACATGCTCTTCCTCATTTTTAGAATATACCAATATATCATCAATGAACACAATAACAAACTTATGAAAATACAAACGTAACACACTATTCATCAAGCACATAAATGTAGTTGGAGCATTAGTCAAACTAAATGGAACTACAACAAACTCATAATTCCCATACCTGGTCTGAAAGGATGTCTTGTGAATGTCTTCCTCATTGATGCATACTTGATGGTATCCAAATATTAGATCAATCTTCGATAACACAACTGCTCCCTTCAACTGATTGAACAAGTCATTAATGTTCGACAACATATGCCTGTTCTTGATGGTCACTTTGTTCAACTACCTGTAGTCAATGCACAATATGAGAGTACCATATTTCTTCTTCACAAACAATACTGGTGTACCGCATGGTTATACACTTGGCCCAATGTATCCCTTGTAAGTAAGCTCCTCCCTTCCTGCACAGTAAGATCAATTCCCTCCTCCTGCAAACAAAGATGATTTGCATAATACAATCTGCTATCTACGAAAAACCAGCCTTCACACCTATGTGACTCCTTCCTTTTACAATGTTCTTTCATGATCATTTTGGCTCTATTCTTTAGCAAACAACATGGGGATTCAATCCCAACTTATATTCATCAATAGAATATCAGTACAACCATTTACCTTTTGAAGGAATGAAGATTTGGCACGAATTTCCCAAATCTGGTTGTTTTCTACAATTATGGAAAGTTTTTTTTAACAAAATGCCTCCAAATAACTCTGCGTATCACCTTAACCATCACGAATTTCAGAAAACTGTTTGGAGGAAATATAGTTTGTTATATTTGCAAAAATAACCTCTCTCAGAATATTGTGGTTCAGATCCATTGCCTCGGAAATCGTGCCTGAAAATCACTGTTTGAAATCTGAGACGCTAAAATTATGGAAAAACAGTTTATTGCCTCAAAGACCATTATGTAACTTTTAGACCATTACAAATTTTAGAAATCGGTTTGAATATTTGTCAACTTTCTATACTGGGTCAACTTTCTATACTAGGACCAAAACATATGTTCCAGAATTTCTCTATTCGCCTTCACCTGCACGGAAATTGAGGTAGAAGTTGGCATTCTGAAACTGTTGTGAATTTGGGGTTGAGGCATTAATTATTGCCTAAGCACAAATCCATACGACCTGGGTGTATCTTAGCTTATGTGGAAGTGTTCAAACACCATTTTGAATAAAAACCTCTTTCATATTTCCTTAGAGACGTGTCAATGTATGAAAGCCCCAAATTAGTGCAGGCATGTTGGTGCAGGCAGAGCTAGTGCAGGCACAACTGGTATAGGAACTGCTACTATAGGAATGCTAGCACCTGCCACAAAAGAGTCTGACATTAATGGAATTTTCACATTAAATTAACAAAACAAGAAGAGTTCATAGATCAACAACTGTTAGCTCTAAATGCCTCTAAATGATGACTTGATAATGCTCACTATTAAAGATAAATTTCCCATTCCTGTCATTGATGAATTGTTGGATGAATTACATGGAGAAATTTACTTCACTAAGTTGGATCTTCATTTAGGATATCTTCAAATTAGAATGAATACTAAATACATTCTGAAAACAACATTCAAAACTCATGAGGGTCATTATGAATTTTTGGTCTTGCCTTTTGGCCTTACTAATGCGCCTTCCACATTTCAAGGTTTGATGAATTCCATTTTCAAACCCTTTCTTAGAAAAACTGTTTTATTATTTTTTGATGATATACTAATATACAACAAGTCCTAGAAGGATCATGTTCAACATTTGATAGGGTGCTCAAACTATTGGAGGACAAACAATTATATGCAAAGCCCTCCAAATGTTTCTTTGGAGTATAGGAGGTGGAATATTTGGGTCATATTGTATCTCATGAGGGTGTTAAGGTAAACCCTAAAAATATTAAATCCATTAAGGAATGGAAAATCCCCACAAGCATAAAGCATCTTCGAGGATTTCTTGGGTTGAAAAGGTATTATCGCAAGTTTGTTAAGAATTATGGGAGAATAACATCACCTCTAACAACATTACTAAAGAAAGATGCATTTTCTTGGACTCTAGAAGAAACTAAGGCCTTTGAACATCTTAAAGAGGAAGTGTGCCAAGCATTGGTATTAGCTATGCCAGACTTCACAAAAGCCTTTATTGTGGAGTATGATGCTTTAAGAAATGGAGTTGGTGCTATTTTAATGCAAGAAGGAATACCCTTTGCTTTTGAAAGTCGTCCAATCAAAGGAAAGTATTTACACAAACCTATTTATGGGAAGGAAATGTTGGTAATACTATATGCACTAAAGCAATGATGACCTTACCTAATAGGAAGACACTTCAAGGTAAAAACGGATCATGATAGTTTTAAATAATTCTTGGAACAAATATTATTTTCAGAAGAGCAACAAAAATGGGTTACAAAAATGTTGGATTATGACTTTGAAATCATTTACAAAAAAGGGAAGAAAAATGTTGTTGCAGATGCACTCTCAAGAAAGGATGAGGATGTGGAAGCATTTCTTTGTGCCAATTTTATTATCTAACCTGATTAGATAACCAAAGCAAGGGACGAATAAAAGAATGACGAAGATGTGTGGTCATTCATTCAAAAGTTACAGAAATATCCCAGTACACCTGATACATTTAGCTGGAAAAAGGATTCATTATGGTACAAATATCGCTTATATGTTTGTAATAATTCCCAATTCAAGAAAAACATTCTTTTGGAATTGCACACCTCCCCTTTAGGAGGGCACTCCGATTTTTAAAAAGTTACCACAAGGTTAAGAAGGATTTTTTTGGGATGGCCTTAAATATGATATTTAGAAGATTGTGGAAAAATGTTTGGTTTGCCAACAAAATAAAGTTGAGACAATTAAAACCCCAGGACTATTACAACCTTTATTCATTCCAAATCAACATTGGGAGGAGGTCCGAATGGATTTTATCACAGGTTTAACCAAGTCTAAAGGAAATAATGTCATCATGGTGGTAGATGATAATCTTACCAAGTTGTTGAGGGTCAAAAATGTCTACCTCAACATTGGGGGATAACCACCCAGTCCAGACCTTAAAGCAGCTCCTTTTCCGTTTGGAGTAGTGGCTCCAACTGGTTTAACTAGGTCCAGTTACCTTCTCCCTATTGCCATTGGTTTATGATGTATCTTTCACTACCAATAGACAGGGATATTAGATCACTTCTTCTTGTTGATCAGGCAAGAGAATGACCCCTAAGCTGATTTGGGTTCACCCAAGCCATAACTAAAGTTTTTCCTTTTTGAGAAGAGGACAGAAAATAATGTAGAACTTAATCTAAACGCAAGCTTATTCTATAATGCAAGCAAAAGAAACTATCTTAATCCTATCTCAATTAGGCAGATATAGATCTAACCCAACTAAGAGCAAGATAATTAAATGATAAGGATTTAAATATCTCTGGCTTTTAGTTAATGTCAAGCTAACAAAGTAGTTCAATTAACTAACATGTGTAAATACCAAAACACATCCTATGGAGACCTCTTAACTGAAATAATAAACCAACAATATTCAAGGAAGTAATTCACAAAAATGATATTGATTATCAAATCAGTAAATCCAATCATTAAACAATAATATGCAGAAATAATTCACAACACATTACTATTTAATAAATCAGTTTTATAAGATAAATTTCTAAGTAAATAGTTACTCAGAAATTAGAATTTAATCCATAAGAACAGAGATACATAATAACAATATTGAGACAAATTACTCAAATCAACACAAGTGCACAAACCTAAATAAAATGACACATTCTTGTTATCATAAAAATGAAACTGATATTTGAAACAATAGTATTTGAAATACCAATTTATTGCATCCATTTCTCTGAACTTGGTCTCCAACAGTCCTTTACATTGCTTGAACTTTTTCTTTCAAAACTAGAGCCACAATAGTGCAAACTCTACCCCTCATACATAATTCAAGATACAAAGGAAAAATTCTCACTAATCCTCAGATCTGAGATTTTCTCTCCTCCCTCCTACAACTCTAAATTCTTATTACAAAAGAGTTTTTAGAAGTATAAAATTGCATAGGAGAGCAGCCCTTCATTACATTCTACAATCTTCCATTTATAATATTTCCAAAAGTATTTTGAGAGGAGAGTTTGTTGATGAAAAATCTGCCCAATTCAATTTTATTTGCTTCAAAATTCCAATCTTTAATTGTTGGAGCATCATCATTGATTGAGATCCTTTTCTCCATATCTCTTCAACTGTTTTCCTACAAAAGGAAATCAAAATGAATTAAGATGCAACCATAAAATGAAAATATCATTTCTGGCATTAAAACAAATCCAATCAAATTCAATTTAAATAAATAATTCAAAATAAAATATAAGCTCTCTATTGATACTTGGGATGGTTTAATTGACCAAGGATATCATTGACGAATGGATCTGCATTTTGAAGAGGCTTGGACAAATGAAAATGTAGAAATAAAACTTAGAAGATTGATTTTGTTTTGAAAATTCAGAGCTTGATCTTTTGCCTGATTTTCAACCTAATAAATGACCAAATCTGTTAGTGAAACCTCCTCAGAAATGTTCTCCTTGCTTTGATCTTTCGAATGAGCCGTCCTAGGCCTCATTTGGCAAAGTAAAACTTAATTTATGAGCCTCCAAAGTTGATGAGTCAAATCTGGCACAATTCTGGAATTTCTGTTGCTAGGCTAAAAAATCATATTTTTAATTAAAAATTTAATCCTAAATTGAATTCTAATTATCTAATAATTAATTCTAATTAATTCTAAACTAATTATCTAATAAAATATTATTAATTAATCTTAATCTAACTAATTAATATAATTAACTTGTTGAATTGAGGCTTCTGTGATCCATATCAAGTTTAAGAGAAATTCTTCGGCGTAAATCACAAGATAAATCATTTGTCGACGCGTTTCGAACCAACAAGTGTGGTTCATTGTCAGGACAAGTTGAAGAAACAGATCCAGCTTAGCATGTTAAATAGTCTGAGCAGAGACTCCGATGGCTATCTTGACTAACAACTAATTTTGACTTTAGGACTAGAGTCAAGATTTAATGGAAATCAGCTAAATTATGTGAATATATAATAATATAAAATAAACTAAAAAGTGTTAAAGGTTAGTTAGAAAGTTATTAAAAATTATAATTTGTTATTTAAATGGGACTTAAAGTATAAATTATATGTATATATATAAATATAAAGAAATATATACAAAGGTTAGTTAGAAAATTATTGGAATAATAAAATTGAAATATACATAAAAATAATAATATATAAAGTTTAATTACAAAAGTTATAAAAGGTAAAAAGATTTTATTTCATTTTAAATAAATAATAATAATAATAAAAAATAAATAATAAATAAAATAAAATAAAAAAAACTAAATAATAATAATAATAATAAATAATAAATAAACAATAATAATAATATAATAAATAAAATAATAATAAAATAATAATAATAATAATAATAATAATAATAAAAAATAAAATAAATAAATAAAAATAATAATAATAATAATAAAATAATAATAAAATTAAAGAAAATTAATTACAATAAATAAATCAAGTGAGGTATATTAAAAAAAAAAAAAAAACATATATATATATATATATACAGAGTCAAAATGAGAGACGCTAGGAGGAAGGACAAGACAAGGTGCCAAGGAAAAACAACGACAAAAAGGGGAACCAACGCAAGCAAGAAAGGGCAAGACTAGGAAGAAAGGGTCAGGATCCAGCAGTTATTGATCTTCCAGCCGTCATCTCTATTGAGATTGCTCGGCCTTCTTTCAATTTCAATAGCTTCCCTGAATTTACGGTGATGGCACTGAGCAACCCTAGCAATAACCTTGGCCTCCTCAATACACACATGATGCTTGGTCTTTTCCGCATGCTCTGCTAACGCTGAAGACTTGGTTGTTCCATGTCTTAGGTCCGCTGAATGCTCGCTAATCCTTTGATGGATGGAGCACCCTGTTTCCCCAATATAGGGGGTCCCACAAGAACAGGGGATCAAGTAGACACCCTTCATATCTTTAGGATCAATGGGATCTTTCACTGATCTGAGGGATTTGTGAATAGTGTTGAGGGGCCTGGCGGTTGAGGGAATATCATACTTCTTAAGAATCTGAGCAATCCTGTTAGTGGTTCCCTGGACATAGGGAAGATGGACCCCTAGCCGGCGCTCTTTAGGTTCTTTTTTGATTAACGAGCTTTTAGAGGCTTTTAGGAATGCTTTCTGACCTAGGCGCCTACTATAGCCATTCTCCATAAAGACATTAAGGAGATGGGATTTCTCTTTATCAAAGCTCTCCCTATCAGAAATCCTCAGGGCTCGAGTAGCGAGTGTGTTAAGAACACCCAACTTTTGAGCAGGGAAATGATGGGAATCGGCATGAAGATACTGCTCATTATGCATTTTTTTCTGGAATACTGAGTGCGAGAGAGAACCATCATTATTCTTCGATATAAGAATATCCAAGAAAGGGAGGCAACCATTGACCTCTTTTTCCATAGTGAACTTAATGGCAGAGGATAAACAGTTGAGGTGGTTGAAGAAGAGATCTAACTCCTTCGAGCCACCAGATGACATTAGTGTCATCTACATACCTTTTCCACAGCTTGGGAAGGAGACGAGCTGAGGCTAAACTAATTAACTATTTATAAACTAATTAATACTAAATAATAATGAAAT